>CM036089.1:4738689-4858689 GCA_020631695.1 Trichoderma cornu-damae
AGCACCGGCAGCAGCGCCGGCTCTTGGTCGAGGGCCTCGGCGGCATCCACGGATCAGAGCTTCCCCTCGCGCACCAGCTCCAACGTCGCCTTTTTCCCCCGCCCTTCGCCGCCTAGTCCCAACCGCGATTCCTTCATCTCGATTGTCGACGACCCCTTCTTCCAGAGCCTACACAGCCTGGACCCTCTTGCCGCTGAGACCGCTGACGCACACGAGTATTTCGATTTCGAGCCAGAGACATTGGCGCAGCTTCCCTTGTTCTCGCCCGAGACCCCTCGCAGCAACAGATATGATCGCGAGGGGCAACAGGACCAACACTGGCCTCCTCCTCGTCGAGAGTCGTTGACAATTGGATCTCCACTTTTCTGGGTATGTTTGTGTGTGCGTTGGACATGGAGAAGGATGAAGATGAGAGGAAAGCGGAAAGGGGGAAACCCCCCCCCCCCCCCAAAAAAAGAAAAACCAAAAAAAAAAAAAAAACCCCTTTTGGTCTTATCCCAAATTTACATAGGGCCGCAAAATGGGCTTTGACGCAATTTGGCACGTCGTGGTGTGCGATGTTTTTTTTTTTTTTTTTTTTTTTTTTTTTCCCTTCTTTGCTTCCCACCATTTTGCGCACAGAACCAGTTCTCGGCCGGCGCTGATCATTCTTTACCGTGCTGCTACTACTGCTGCCTGCTGCTGCTATTACTGTACCATACATATGCCACCCCGTCTCCACCCAAATTATTCATTCGTCTTACCCCCTGCTTGGACACTCTTGTCGCGGGGCAGCCGGACAGCCAAGCCAGCCAGCCAGGGGTTCACTTCTGTTCACCTTGGTTGCATTGATGAGACATTCTGTTTTGAGACCACTCCCATGCTGACCGTTGCCTCGTTCCTCAGTCGCAGCAGTCTTCCGCCATGGAGAGCTACAACATCGCCATCATCGGCGCCATAGGCGTGGGCAAGTCGACGTTTGTCCAGCGAATCCTGGGCTTGTCGCGCCCGCCGATATCCACCGCGTCGAGCGTTCGCATCGTCGTCGATTCCGCCTCTTACATGACGACGCTTCTCGAGCTGGATCTGGACTCCTTCGAGCTGAACACGCCACATCCCATCCAGTGGCCCAAGCAGATCAACGGCCACATCGTGCCCCGGGTCGACGCCGCCTTGGTGCTGTACGATGTTACAAACAAGGACACCATTCGTGAGCTTCCTCAGACCTTGGGTATGTTTTTTTTTTTTTTTTTTTTTTTTTTTTTTTTTTTGATGAGCGATCCTATTCACTACGCGCTGTCGACGTGTCGCCCAATTTTTTCTTCTTCTTAATTATTTGGAAAGGGGGGGATGCATGTAGTGATATATTGATATATCTGCCTGCGCGGTACTCTTGTGTGTGGACTCGGACTAATCACCTGTGCTCGTCGCAGCCGCTTTGACGAATTCTAGCATGCCCGCCATGCTGGTCGCGAGCAAATGCGAGGCGCCCGAAGAAGATTGGCAGGTCGATGCGGACGAATTGGCCACCCGAACGCTCTTCAGGTCTTGCCTGGCCCACTTCAAGATCTCCTCTACCAGCCCAGAAATCGACCGAAGCTGTCTGCATGCCATTCTCAGGGCCGCCGTGGCTAACAGAAGGGGTATGTTGCCACGTATGAAGCGCGATGACGCCCTAATTCACTCTGCCAAAAAGATCCACACGTACTGACAGAAATGTGACAGATGAGAGCGGCGAGATGGGTGCCATCCGCAAGAGGGCGCAGTCCGCCGCGAATCTCGAAGCTCCCGATTCTAGCGGCGGCCGGCCAGTCAGCGAAGGGAGGCATAGCCGTGCCAGCTCGGACTTTTCGCCGCTTCGCGGCTTTGCGGCCCCATCATCTACCGGCACTCCTATTGCTGATGGCCATCTCCAGAAGCAGGTGTCCAGGAGTCCACGCCGAGGTTAGTATTACTGGTATTTACTACGGAGCACGAAATACGGAGTACGGAGCACGGGGAAGCTTACCGCAACATCCACACACCGTTGAGCGTCGATGGCAGTTCTTGTGGGTCCGAAGCTGACATCGCCCTCCTACCTCCCTCCTCCCCCCCCCCTTTCTCTCTCCCTCTCTCCACTTCTCTCTCCTTTAGGTACCCGGGGAAACGACTCCTTCCTTGACGTTGAGGGGTCCGACACTGATTCACGTCGATATTCGGACGACATTCCCATCTTACAACGAAGCGATGACGCCGTCGTAGAGAGGCAGCAAAAGATGGCAGGCCTGCCTTTCGACGACCTTGTGGACCGGCTGCTGGCTTTGCGCCTTTCCAGGGCGGACCTCAACTTTTCTGATGTGTTCCTTTGCTTGTATCGAAAGTTTGCCGCGCCCGGGGAGCTCTTCTCCGCCATTCTGATGCGGCTGGATCGCGTGAGGGATGACAAGACGGCGCATCACCTGACCAAAACGGCGACTCAGCTGCGAATTATCGAGACGGTAGCAAAATGGGTGTCGTTGTATCCCGGCGACTTTGCTCGCCTGGCCACGCGCCGAAACCTGGACGAGTTCATACGATATCTTTCCACCGAGCCGATTTTCTGCATCGCCGCCAGGCAGATGCACCGGAACCTTACCCTCCACGTCATAGAAGATGACGACACGGGCTGGGCCAACGCCGATGACGCCGATGACCAGCTGGCCAGCGATATTCTCTCCAAAGAGCTGAGCGAGCTCCCGGCAGGATTGACCGCCTTGCAGTTCGAAGAAGACGGCAACTTCGAGAGGCCGTCTGTGAGCTCGGAGAATCTCAGCAGGGTGGTCGGCGGCGGCGGCCAGATACAGCTCTATTCCTACGAGGACTACGAGAGGGAGGCCGGCACCCTCGACCCCACAGATCACCTGCCGATGAACAAGTTTCGCTACCGCATCTTTGTCGAAATCAAAGACGACGACATTGCGGACGAACTCACCCGGATCGACTGGATCATGTTCTCGTCGATCCGAATTCGCGATTTTGTGCGTCACGTCAGCCTGCCCGCGAGCCAAAAAGAGAGCTGCAAGAGCTTGAGCAACGTGAATCGCATGATCAACCACTTTAACCACATTGCCAAGTGGGTCGCCAACATGATTCTCCTGCGGGACAAGGCGAAGCATAGGGCCATTGTTCTCGAAAAGTTCATGAATGTCGCCCTCAAGCTTCGGCAGCTGAACAACTACAACGGCTTGGCGGCCGTCCTGGCGGGCATCAACGGAACGGCAATCCATCGCCTCGCCCAAACGAAGACGCTGGTTTCGCAGGAGACCCATAAGAAGTTTGCCAGATTGGTCATCTTGATGGGCACGCAAAAGAGCCACTTTGCCTATCGACTGGCCTGGGAGAATTCCCCCTTGCCCCGCATCCCCTTTATCCCTCTGCACCGCCGAGACCTAGTGTCGGCCGAGGAAGGCAGCAAAACCTTTGTAGGGCCAAGCGGGGATCGCATAAACTGGAAAAAGTTTGAGGTCCTCGGCGAGGTCCTGCTGCCCCTCATGAAGAGCCAGGGAACGCCATACCCAAATCTTTCCAAGAACGACAACGTTCGAGAGCTAATATTGGGCTGCCATATGACGACAGACGAAGAGGTGAGACCGACCAACTCGTTGCACACAACCTAATACAATAAACTTTGCGGGAACTCGACATCCCCCACAATCCCATTTCTTTTGACGTCGCTTCGGTCGGGTTACTGATGAACAAAATTACAGGAAATTTACCAACGAAGTCTTGATTTAGAGGGCTCTTCGTCCGGTGGAGCCTTGGAGCCAACCAAGAAGATCTTTCCATGGCTTAAGTAAGACGTTTTGGAGGCGAGGCTTTTTTTTTTTTTTTTTTTTTTTTTGGATCTTTTTTTTTTTTTTTAATTTCTTTTCTTGTTTGTTGGTCACAGCACGGGCAAATAAAAAAAGACTGGGCTACTTTTTTGTGTTTTGGGAATGATTTAAAGTAGCGACAATGTTCCTGCAGGCTAGGCGAAGGATGGGATTTCAGCAAAGCAAAGCAAAGCAAAGCAAAGCAAGGCATAGACTCGACAATTTTTTTTTAATTTTTTATTTTTTGGTTCCCCCCTTCCCCCCCTTTTCTTTCTTTCTATCCTTTCCTTTCCTTTCCCCCCCCCTTTTTTTTTGTTTGTTTGTCTTGTTCAATCTCTCTCCCTTTATGTGCTACTCGTTTCCCCCCCCTTTTTTAAATCTCCTTTCCAAAGACCAGTCATCACATGGCATCACTGCGTGTCGTTTCACAGAGACTATATACAAGTCTACCTAAGTAATGAATGAGGGAAGGCGGTGGATCAATTCTGCTTTTAAGCACCGAGAGCCGAGAGCCGCGACTTCCTTGACGTTGAATGTTCTTAGTGACGAAAGATGATGCCATGTGCGCCTTCCCGTAGTTCTAGTTACAAGAGCGAAGTCAGATAAAAATTATTTCCGAAACAAAAGTGCATCCCCTTTTTTTTTTTTTTTTTTTTTTTTTTTTTCTTTCGACAGGCACCCTGTGATTCTAGATGACGATAAAATCGCCAATCCTACAATCCGGGATGGGGGGAGAGATTATGCAGCTCATCAGCGTCAGTCTCCCGAAACTCCGTCTTTCCAGCAACGAGCAGCGCCTGGATCTCTCGCTCGAGGGCTCGCTGAAGCTGCGGATTCCGGATGGCGCGAGGGCCCCAAAGACAAGCAGCGATTTGCTGAAGCTGGTGACGGAGAAACACTTGTGGGTAGCGCGGACTGGCTCTTGTTGTTTTCAACATGTCGTCTCTGTTCAGGGCGAACGCGTGTCGAAGAGGGATCAGATTGGCAAGCTTGTGCGATGGGTGGCAAATTGCGAGGTACCCTCTAAATTTTGAATCTTTGGTGTTTTTTTTTTTTTTTTTTTTTTTTTTTTCAAGCTGACTTGAGGAACTCAAAGGTTTGGAGTCGAGTGGGCGTTCGTTTACAACGAGAAGCAGGCGTCGTCGAGTCTGCCGGGCAGATGTCGTTTTTTATACAGCACCCAGACTTATCTTCTTCTTTGGTTACTCCAAAAGACGCATTCACGGCAGAATTTCAGTCGGTGGTTTGTCACGTTGATTTTTCTCCAAAGCACGACGCGCCATCGGCGGGGACGGGGACACGGTCGTTGAAAAGGAAACGGGCGCAGGAGCCGCCGGATCGGAGTGTCGAAAATCAGCAACCAAGCGGTCCGTCTGAAGATGAAGACGAACACATGACCTGTTTGGCCCCTGAGGACCAGAGAGCCGTCGACACCTTTCTCCAGAGTTTGAATATGATGCCTGATCGGCGACAACAAGAAAGACGCACGTCCGCTCGAAGGCTGCCGTCTCCCGGTGGTGACAAGACGCGGAAAGGGATTGAATTTTCAGAGCAGTTCTATCAACTGTTTGACATGGCGTTACAGATACTTGTTTGTGGATCAAGCAAGCGGCACAAAGGCATTACTATCGTCGAACGTACTCGGGCCGAATGTCTGATACGATTGGCGCCCGCGGTCTTTTGCATGCCGTATCTCAAGGTAGGATTTTTTGCCGGCGATCCTTCGTTGCCCGAGCTGATAGATAGCCTTGCAGACTGTATCTGATCGAGCGCGTTTGCTACCCGTTGTAGCCAACTCGCTTGCTCGAATGAAAAACGCCGAATCACCAAGCCTTCGGCAAAAGGTTGCTTCGTTTGCCGCTCGGGTGGCGGATGAAAACAGCGACCGCGCCGACTGTATTATAAGAGGAATTGAGAAAGGCACGTGGGACGTCCTCCTCTCGGCGATCAAAACGCCAACCCTATCAAGCAAAAGAGGCCCCAATGCTCAAAGAGCAGCGTCAGATGCGGACCCTGGGCCTGGGGCTGGGTTCTGTGCGCCAACCATGCTATCAGGAGCCACCGAGGAGGAAGAGGGAGGAGGCGACGCAGACTTGACGGCTCTACCGATCGATGCGCACTCTCAAACTGGAAATTATGAAGAGTGGCCATCTTTCTACCAGCAAGACGCCCCCAGATGCTTCGAATTCCAGGACTGCGGTCCATCGGAGATGCAGACGAGCGATTTTACAGCTGCATGGGAGCCTCATCGCCGCCATGCCGAAGCTGAAGTGGATCACGCTTTCAACTTTTCCGGAATGGACAACGAGCTGGCTATGGATGGGCTTATATACCCCTTTGCTGCGGACTCTACTCGTCCGGACTCGACCATGATGAACCGCGACACTTTACCACATGATCTACGGTCGGTCGCAATGTGCAGAGAATGGCCATATCCACGAGCAGAACATGTAGGGATCGCATGCGAGCCACAGATAGGGTATCAAAGATGTGAGGATGTGGATGTCAGTTTTTATCAATCGTAAGAGTAAACTAGTGAGTGCTGTGCTACACATGACACCCCGGATATATCATTGATATGAAATGGCGATGCGTCCCCTCTTTCTCCCCCCTCCTCCCTTGTCTAGATCCAAACGATGGTCCGGCCCAATGTACATGTGTGTGGTATCTTGCAGAGTTGGTGATTTGCATATATGCGTGTATGTATGCATGTATGTCGACTGGCATAAGATGGCGGCGTAAAGATGTGAAGCGGATTAGTGATGTTTGCCATAGCGTTCAGCTGCCACCGGGAGCGCGACGGCTGTTGTCTGCGCTTCTCCCAGCCGTGATTTTGCTCATGAGGCCGCCTCCGCTGCCATTGACTCCTTTCTTGGGGGCTTTCTTCTGGGAAGGCTTAAAGGTAGCCCAGTGGATGAACCACAGAAGGCCGGACTGCAGCAGGAGGGCGACGATGACAACAAGGAGGGTGGTGAAGAGGTAGGGCTGGTCGTTGAGGACGGCAACAGCCTCGTCGGTGGCACCGATCTTTTTGAACCAGTCGAATTGGCCCATGTTTAAAGAGGAGAGGGAGGACTGAGTGAGGCTTGGAGACTTGAGGAGAGTGGTGTGTGTGGACGAATGTGGTTTTTTTTTTTTTTTTTTTTTTTTTTTTATACCTTGGTAGTAGGAGTTTCAAAATGTGAGCCGGTCACTATTTTTTTTTTGGAGATTTTACGTGAGGAATTGAAAATATAAAATTGCATAACATAACATAAAAGAAGGAAAGAGAGAATAGAATTTTTTTTAAAAAAAAAGGGTGAAAGAAGGGGAGGGAAGGGAGGGAAGGGAGGGGATAAGCGGACGGAATGGGGTGATGGAGAGTAACAAAACTCGAAACTTGGACGGGCCTCCTGAGACGTTTCACGATGGGGGGACGGAGTTGTTTGAAGTTTGAAGTTTTTTTTTTTTTTTTTTTTTTTTTTTTTTGTCGGAGAGAAATGTATCAGGTTTGTTTGACTGGCTATTTGTATGGGGAGGGAGGAGGAGGAGGAGGAGGAAGAGAGAAGAGAGGGGTTTGTTTGTTTACGGAAAAAAATAAAATAAAATAAAATAAAATGGTGAAATGATGCTGCTTGTTGCTTGTTGTTCAAAAGTTGCGGATTGTCGGGACCTTGAATTATATAATCAAGGCCCTGGAAGGAAAAAGAAAATGGGGCAAAATTCGAAGGATGGGGGTGGTGAGAAAGGTGTGGTAAGGATGCTTGATTATTCTAAGTTATCTACTTCCCAAAGACCCCAATTTATAGTTCCCACACACTGTGCCCATTGTACCTTCCTCAGTGGGCACAAAACACGTGCATTGTCTGGTGATGTGGCTGGAAGAAGTCCAAATTGGGGGTTTTTTTTTTTTTTTTTTTAGAGCTCAGCCACCCCACCAGCCAACTTTTTGGAGGAACTGCTGATTCATCCGCAGAGCGGCCAAACTTTTTTTTTTTTTTTTTTTTTTTTTTGGTTTCTGCCGTTTTTTCTCCATTGGGCAATCGCAGAAAACTCTCGAGGGAAGCTCGAGCTCCATTTTCCACCCACCGCCTTAAAGAAGGGGTTCGAGAAGGAAAATTTGGAAATTGGCTGCGGCCCCTTCAAATTCGGTGCCTCGGTCTGGCCATGAGCGTCGCTCGCCCGGCGCGCAGCCTCCTGGGCAAATGCGCCGCCTCCGCCCGCACGGCGCAAACCATGGCCGTCGCCGGCGTGCCCAGTTGCCGGCATCAGTTTCACGCCTCGGCGCCCCGCCCCTCGAAGCGGCGATCTCGCTTCCGCAACGTCAAGGCCGAGGAAATGGGACTGCTGAGCCCGGACAAGCTCGCAAAGTACCGGCAGGAAAAGTTCCCAGAGTACACCGAGGAGGAGCTCGAGGCGCTCAAGCGCGAGTACACGCCCGAGCAGCTGGAGGCCATCCTGGCCGGAGAGGAGGCCGTCAAGCCCGACGACCTGATCTTCCAGGGGCGGCTACGGGATGATCCCTACAGACCGCAGTATGTGGAGGACTACACCGTGCTGGACCCGCGGTACGACGTGAGGCCGGAGGTCGGGGGCACGCCGTGGGAGCCGCAGTGGCTGAGCCCGAGCGACTGGGCCGACCGGTATGGGTCGAAGCTGGCCGACTTGACGGACAAGAAGACGAGCGAGCAGCTCACGAGAGCCATGGTCCGCGCCCTGCGGCGGGTCAAGGAGAGCGACGGAGAGGAGCTGATAGACCTGACGGAAGACGAGCTGGCGGATCTGGAGAAGGACCCCGAGCTGCTGCAGAAGTATCTCGTCGAGGAGGATGGCGACGATGCCCGGGCGGATGGCGACGCCGGCAGCTTGACCAAGGAGCAGGCCATGAAGCTCGACCAGGCCATCGACGAGGAGTGGAAGAAGGAGCTCAGCAGGATCGGCCAAGGCCTCGACTCGGGCGAGCTGGAGCCCTCCAACCTGGAGCTGATGGAGGACGGTCCCGCCGGGACCAGCCGGCTGTACTCCGCCGAGGCCCCCGAGCTGGGCAAGGTCCCCGGCGTCGAGGGCCTTTACAAATCCGCCGCCGACCCCGAGGACGAGGGCCAGGACGACGACGGCCGCTACCAGGAGATCAAGCGGCTGACGGGCATGTCGCTGAGGGACATCCAGTCCATCTACCGGAAGGTGCTCGTCACGCGCTGGGTCACCAACCAGACTCGCCTGGGCAAGGTGCGCAGCACGTCCATCGTCGCCATCGCCGGCAACGGCAACGGCCGCCTGGGCCTCGGCATCGCCAAGTCTACGGAGGCCGGCCTCGCTGCCGAGACGGCGCAGCTGCTGGCCATCCGGAACATGAAGCCGATAAGGCGGTATGAGAACAGAACCATTTACGGAAACGCAAAGGCCAAGGTCTCGGGCACGGTTGTCGAGCTGTTTGCCCGCCCTCCAGGTAGCTTCCAACCCCTTCCCCCCCCCCTCCCCCTCCCCCAAAAAGACTCTCTGCTGCAAATGAACATGGCACGCTAATCAATGAAACGCCCAACCAGGCTTCGGTCTCCGCTGCCCGCACCGCATCTTCGAAATGTGCCGTGCCTCCGGCATCCACGACATCGCGGCGCGCATGCCCCGATCCAAGAATCCCATGAACTCCGTCAAGGCGGCGTACGATGCCCTGATGAACCAAGTCGACCCGGAGGAGATTGCCATTGGCCGGGGGAAGAAGATGGTGGATGTGCGGAAGGTGTACTATGGAGGGAATGTATATTAAAACCTAGAGAGAGGGGGAGAGTGGAGGAAAAGATGTAGAAGGAAGAGAGAAGGAAGGCTCTGCAAACAAGGGGAAAACGCGAGTGGTGGATGTTTTGAGACATGCTGCTACTCATTTGTACAAGTATTTGGTGTAACGCTGGGAAATGAATATGACTGCTACGCCGTTCAAGCAGAAGCGAAAAAGAACCAGTCGTGCATACGTGAAAAGAAAACGACATCTCCTTTGTTATATATATATATATATATATATATATATATATATAGTATAGCACACTCCAACTCTCCACAAGCCACCAGACTCTCTCTCATTCGCTTCGCAGGGTATCATCATTCAATCCAGCATCCCATCTCCCCCAACGCTCGTCCGCGAAATTCCACACACAAACCACTCACTCGCTCGCTCGCTCGCTCACTCACTCTCCCTCCTGCTCCCCCCCATCGCCATCGCCATCGCCATCACCAGCCCCCCAGTCAATCTCCTGCTGCAGCACAATGCTGTAAACGCTAGCCTTGAGCAGCGTAAACGCCAAGCTCGTCTTGCGCTCCAGCTCCCGCAGCCCATCCAGTATGCCGACCGTGGGATTCGACGCCAGATCGTCCAGCAGGGTCGCCAGCTAATACAATATACGGGCATCAACACACACACACAAGGAAAATGGGGAACTCCCAAAGTAGGAACAAGAGTCTCCTCCGGAAGTCGGTACGTACAGTCTTCATATTCGTCGCCAACCGCTCATACTCTTCCAGGATTTCCTGCTCCAGAGGGGACAGTTCCGGCGGCGAGAGAAGGCCTCCCCCGTGAGGCTGTTGCTCCATGATCAAATATAAAAAAAAGAAAAAAAGAAGAGAAAAAGATCCCGTTCCTCTTCCTCCTCTTGCACCTCTTCCTCTTCCTCCTTTTTGGAGAGCACTTTTTTTTTTTTTTTTAACAGCAAATTACTCCAGATAGACGCGTGGTTTTGGTCATATATCGCGGGCTTGAGCTATGGTGAAGCTATCGGTGAAGTTTTTTTTTTTTTTTTTTTTTGATTTTTGATTTTTTGATTTTTTGATTTTGTCTTTGTTTTGGTTTTGGCAGAGGTTAAATTGAACTTGATGCCGGACCCCACCAGCGGATTGATTGCCTTGCCTTTTCTCTCTTTCTTTGCCTTGGTACAAAGTCAAGTGGAGTGGTGTATATTAAAGTAAAGTACTAGGTAGGTACCTCTCTATTCATACCACTAGGTAATACTACGGACTATGTACTTGTTAGATACTTACTGCCTATGTACCTTAGTATAGAGTACAGGTACCTAAGGTAAGGTACTGGATAACCATATCGGTACATCTTGCTTCGTACCCGCAACTACCTTATCAGAACAAACAAACCTCAGCATTGCTCTTTCCTCAATCCAAGACTCAACAAAAAGCAGAGACACGTGATTGCCATCAACCACCATTTCCATAACATCAATATTATTCAATCTTGGGCAACTCAAGCAGGTGTTGCTTGTCCGTCACAATCATCATATCGAATTTACAGATTTTTAAAAAAAAAAAAAAAAAAAAAAAAAAAAAAACCATAATCATATCATATTATGATACAAACGTGACGGTCAATTTATCATTTCGAAAGCTACATACATACAGGTATCAAACAAGCGGCTATCATGTCTCCTCATAAACTATCCATCCCTGCTAAACAACGGTCAAGACAATAGGGCAACACTAGAAGGGAAAAGAAGAAGACACAAGAAAACGAAAAGGGGCAAAGACAAACTAAAACTAAACAAAACAAAACAAAATAAAACAAGCAAACCAAAACACTGCCTCCAGGCGAATCACTTGGATAAAAAAATCAAAGCCTCTCGGATTCCTCCAATCATTCCCAGTAGTCATCATCTACCGAACAACCACAGCAGCGTGGGGTTCCTCGTCGCCATCAATGCTCTCTTCGTACTCGCTTTCAGAGCCGTCGTCGTCATCATACGCAGAGCTGTCTTTGCTGATCCGTCGCCTCTGCGTGCCGTCGCTCTCGTGGTGTCTCTCAACGTCGTGGTCGTGGTCGTGGTCGTGGTCGTCATCATCATCATCCTCCTCCTCCTCCTCCTCCTCCATCTCCTCTTCGTACTCTGAGCCGTCGCCTGGCGCGTCGTCGACGGCAGACTCATGCGTGACGTTGACCATGTCGCCCTCGTCGAGCTCTTCCACTGTCTCGCCAACCTTCAGGTTCTCCTTGTCCTCCTGGCTCAGTCCGCTCTTCTGCACCGTACCGCCCCAGCTGCGCTTCCGATGGCCGTCGGCACCAACACCCGGCGTCTTCACGCTATGACTTCTTGTGATGGGGTTTGATGCCACGCTGTTCGTCATCTGACTGAGCGACGCAATACGCCGCGCGGTCCCCGTTTGCGAGGGCGCCATTGGGTTTCTCGCCGAAGAGAGAGCCGTTGCGATGCCTCGTGGAGAGCTTGTCCCGTCGTCGCCGGCCGGCTTCTTAACCCGCTTGCGATTCATAGACTCGGCGCCGCCCTTGGCTTTCTTGCCAAATAGGAGCACCCGAGAGTGGTCCATGACACCGTTGAAGATTCGTCGCTCCAAGCCTTCGGCCCGATGCTCCATCTCGTGAAGCTCTTCCTTGCGTAGGCGTAGCGCCGTCTCGAGGGCGGAGACATCGCCGGTGAGACGAGTCTTTTGCTTCATCAGGCCTTCCTGCTCGTTCCGCAGAGCCAAGACGCTGCGCCGCAGCCATTCCTCTTCCTCCTTTAAGTTTCTCACGGAAGCCTCGACGTGCTCCCTTTCCGTGCTGGCTCGTTCGAGGGCAATGTTTGTCTCCTCCAAGAGCCTGGCTCGGCTGTCGCGCTGCTCCGCCATTTGCTTCGTCTGCTTGGAAAGGAAGTCGGACAGCTCGGCGGCGGTCTCAACCACTGACTGATGCACCTTTTCGAGCGTCTGGAGCTGGAGGAAGGCTTGCGCTGCAGCGTCGTTGTGCTGCGCAATCTTGTCCAGCTTCTCGTGAACGACCGCGTCGTCGTACTTTTCGGGCATCATAGCCCTAAAGGCCTGCTCCGTGGGAATCGCGCCAACCACCTTCTCCTGGATGCCCTTGGAGTGCTCGAAATGGTCGCCGACCAGACCGAGAATGCTCTTGACTGCTTCCAGGATCTGAGGCTGGTATTCGCCCACGCTGCCTTCGACCTTGCCAACGGCCTCTCGGATTTGATCGCGCGTCTGCTGGTGATCGACCTTGCCTTCGTTGTGGGTCTCCTCCGAGCGGGTGGCCATCTCTTCGACCTTGGTGAAGACAATCTTAGAAGCCTCTTCCATCTTCTCCAGAGAATCAGTGACGGTCGATCCGAGAGTATCAATCAGGAGCTTCAGCTCGTCAGCCACGACCTTGGTGCCCGTCACGGCCGACTCCGTCACGATCTCGCGGGCCTCGGCGGCCTGCGACTTCTCGTCCAGCATGATCCTGAGCGCCTCGTTCTTGGCCAGGAGCTCGTTGACCTTGTCGTCAATCTTCTTACGAATGCTCTGGGTGACTTCATCGAGCTTCTCGTTCGATTCGATCCGGGATCCGGCGATGGCCTCCTTGGAGATCTCGAACTCGCTCTTCATGACTTCAAACATGTCTTTGACGTCTCCGGCCACGTTCTCGTTCTTTTCAACCTTGTCGCCAATGGTCTTCAGGATCCTGCCGATGCCCTCGATGCCGGTCGAGCCATCTACGAGTTTGTTCCGGATCTCCGTCTGAAACTCTTCGAGGAACGACTTGACCTCGTAGATGCGGTCGTGGACGCCGCTAATGTCAGATTGGCGGTCGACAAGCGCCTTTGACGACGCCTCGTGGTAGTTGTCAAAGGTCTCTTTGGTCTCCTTCATCATCGTTTCTAGCTTACTAAGATCCTCGCGAGTTGTAATGGTGGCGAAATCCGCAACTGCGATTCCGTCCACAAGGGTCTTGATTTCGCGGACAACCGCCTCGACGGCGTGGACGTCCGATTTTTTGACCTTTTCCGGGCTCTTAGCCTCCCTCTCGGCGTGCTCCTTGATGTCCTGCAGGCCCTCGGCGAGCTGCGTGATGATCGACGTCAGCTTGGCGAAGTCGTCCTTGTGGAACAGGTTAGGGATGTCCTCCAGCTGCCGGTTGACCGATCGTATGGCTTCTCGGGATTCCAGGATGAGCGACTCCAGTGTGTCTATATGCTCCCTCCGCACCGCCTGATCGCCGTCAATCAGATGATCGACGCGAGACTTGGTGTTGCGCAGAATATTTTCAATGGCGGCAACATCTTCCCTTGTCGGGCTGCCACCGCTTCTGGTGAAGATGGAGGGAATACTTCTCATCACGTACTCTTCCTCCTCCTTTGGCTTCTCCGCGTCTTGCTTGGCTTGCTCTGATCCCTCGCGCGCCTTGGTAGTTGCCGCTGCCCCTGCTGCCCCTGCTGCTGCTGCTGCTGCTGCTGCTGCTGCTCCCTGGACCACCACGGGCGCGCGGGCCTTGAGCTCGTCGACGCCCTTCTGGACATCGCGAAGCATGGCTTCCAGGTGAGTCAGGTCCACCTTGGGCTCCGCTGCGGCTTCGGTAGTTGGCTCTATCTCCTCAATCTTGGCCCGCAGCTGGGTGATTAAAATTTCGAGATTCTTGATATCACCATGCTTGGCCATATCGGCAGGGATAATCGCCATCTCGTCGTTATTGTCGTTACCAACAGTGCGAATGGCAATCGCCCTATCGTTGCTCGAGTCCCGAATTGTGCCAATGTCGGACCTCACGCCGTCCAGACCTTCCTTGAGGGCGTCGAGGATTTCGTCGTTTGCAGTAAGATCAACCGGCTTGTTCGTGATTCTGTCGATGCCAGCGCGAATGTCATTCAGGCCATCATTAAGAGCGTCGAGAATTTCGCTGGTCTCCGGCCGCGGTCGGAGGATCTCTTGCCGAAGATTGCTCAGCCCGTTCCGGAGAGCGTCGAGGAGCTCATCGTTGTGAGACGGTGCCAACAGGGGAGCGGCAGGAACCATGGATGAATGGACGACGTCTCGCAGTCCCTCCAGCTCCGTCTGGAGCTGCTGTCGAGAAGTCGCGTTGGCCTTTGACACAAGTGCGGAGACTTCTTCTTTGAACTCTTCCATGGTCTTGAGCAGGCCCTCCAGGAAATCTTCCTGGCTGGCGACGCCAGCAGCGCGATCAACGTAGCCTTCGATGGCCGACCGGAGATTCTCAAGGCCGTCTTTGGTGGCGTCCAAGAGCTGCTCGGCGTCTCGGCCGCTGGTTGCCATGTTTTCCTTGGCTTCGTCCGAAACCGCCCTGAGCTCCAATTTCATAAACTCCATCAACTCGTGAAGCTTGATGCTAATTTCGTCATGGTTCCGAACCGGCACGAGGGCGTTGCTCTTCCCCAGATCTAAATCGTTGAGGCCCTCCTTGACCGCGCGAAGCATGTCCTCGCGTGTGAGCTCATTGCCCAGCGCAGATGGGGCCACTGGAAACTCGAATTCCTCCAGGCATTCCCGGACGGCCTCGATGATCTCGTCTCTCGACATGGACGCCGAAGTGTCCATCTGAGGGGGGACGTAGTGCTTTAGGCCTTCGACAACGGCGGTCAAGACTTCGTCTCTGGTGGCTGCCGGGGGCATTTGGTTGCGGCTCTCGTATTCCTGGAGACCCTGCTTCAAGCACTCCAAGATTTCGTCTCTCTCCAGTCCAATCTGCTGCACTTCAATCTCGGGCTTGTAGTTCTCCCAAGCTTCGCGCACAGCTTCGAGGACATCATCCCTGTTCAAGTCCGGCATCTCCTTGGTGGCATCGATATCCTTGAGAGCGCTCCTCAGAGCGGCATAGATCTCTCGGTAATCAATAATGAGCTTCTGCGAAGCGGCGGACGCTTGAGATTGGCGGCGGTGCTCTTTGAGAACGTGAGTGAGCTGCTCCTTCATCTGCTCTAGGCCCTCGTCAATGACCCGCGAAACCTCATCCTTACTAGCCGAGGGCGACGGCCCGGCATTATCTCCCGACTTCCTGCCAACGTTCTCAAGCCTCTTGCCAAGCTCACGGCCCATGCCCAAGACTTCTCCACGGAGTTCTCGAACAAGGGCTTTTACCTCTGCAGTTAGACCGCCGCTTGCCGCAACGCTATCCTTGACGGAGCGAATGATGTTGAGAATGTCGTCATTCAGGATACCCTGAGAAGTCGCCGGCCTGCGGGCATCGCCCATGTTATGGAGCAGGCGCGGAGCAATAGCGCTGCTCGGACCGTAAGGGACAACGCCCTCTTGGTCCAGGCTAAATCTACGAGCATGGCCTGAGGCGAAGCCGGAAGAAGTGCTGACAGGTACCATAGCGCTCTGGTTTTGCAGCCGAACAAAGTCAACAAGCTCCTCTACCTTGGCGGCGGTCGCCATGCCCGTAAGTTTCTCTGAGAGCTCGAGCAGATGACCGAGGAGCGACTCTTGCCCGTCCCTGGTGCCAAGGCCGCGAAGGATCTTTTCCAAGAGAAGGATAGAGGTCGCTCCCGAATTGTCGCCACCCACCAAGGATGGCGTGCTCATGGATGCGCGATCAATAGATTCAGCGAAGCTCTTGGGCGACGGGACCCGGGGGATCTGGTATGTTCGCCCGCTGTTGGGCGATGTCGGGTGAGGTTTGTTATCAAGGTAATAGCCATTGTACGAATCTCTTGCGACGACCTTGGCCGATTGGTCATGGATGTTGCCCAGCAAGTCTCTGAGGCTCTTTCTGATGTCTTCGTCGCGAGTGTTTGTAGCCTCCTTGAGGCTGAGCAAGTCCGTGGCATTGTCTCTGCTACGCCGACTGAGCGCAGCCATTTCCTTTTGCAGAGAACTCGCAATGTTGGTAAGGCTAAGGATCTGTGAGGCGAGAGTGTCCATGGTTGCTCCCTTGCCGCCACTTGTCGTCGCGCCGTTGGTGATGTTGGAAAGCGGCGGCTCCGTCTCCTTGGCCGGCGACCCACCGGGCATGCTCTGCAAGGCCAGCATGGTTGACGACTGGGGCGGAGTATTCTCCGATAGGATGCTCTGCGGTGCCGGCCGACGGACGGTAGGCCGCACAATGGGCGTCAAGCTGCTTGACAGCGACGATGTTGAGAGATTCATCTCCCTATCGTAGACACGGGCCTCAAAAGAGCCGCTTTCTCTAAGCCCCGGCGGTGTGGCAGGTCGAGCGAGCCTCTCTGGCTTGTCATATGGCTTCGTCGGAGAAGTGTTTGGGCTGTTCGACGCGTTCTCCAGCATCAGGCTGATGTCCCGCACAGAGCCGGTTTGCATAGACTGCAGTCTGCGGTGAGGGCCGGCGCCCTTGGCGATGGATCGATCAGGCGACGGGTCGTTGATGCGCTTGGGCACTGGAGGGGGGACATGGGCGCTGTTGCTCTCCCTCACCCGCTCGCTAAGCGCAGCATGGGCGGACTGGATAGCGCTCGACACCGGATACGGAGATGTGCTGGCGCGCGAGGAAATCTTTGGGGATTGAGGGTTGAGCGGTAACGGCGGCGGCGCGCGCTCGGGATCTGAACTGTCCCACCTGCTACGGGTTAATTGACGCCAGAGCAACATGAGGATGGTTGGATGGCGGTGAAAGCTATACGCACATTGGGATCGATCCGCGAATGCCTTGGCCCGAAGAACCAGAGTGTTGATGTCTCAGGTAAGGCTCTCCGTCGAAAGAGCCCTGTCGTTCAGAGTACGACATGCTCTTCTCTCGCTGGAATGTAGCGGGCAAATGGCGAGAATGCGAACGACGCCCGCCTTCCAGGCTCCGCTGAGAATGAGAGAAGTAGCACCCAGAAAGGGGCAATAAGAGAGGCTCAAATGAGCCCGAGCGATATTAGGTTGGGATATATAAAAATATATATATATATTTTTGTTCTTTTCGCGGTGCAGCCTGCTGCAAGGAGAATAGGAAGAAATGTTCAAAAAAAAAAAAAAAAAAAACACCTTTCAAAGCAGAGCAGCTGTTATTTTGGCACTACCTCCCAATCTTGGGCAAGACAGGGAGCCGTTTTTGCAACTCTCGGCTTGTGCTCATAAGAATCGTGGTCAAAGTTGGCGGTGGTTTTGATGGGCGGACTCCGAGCACTTTGAGTGGGCGGGCGGCTCATCAAGAAGGCGGACGAGCGAACCAGGGTGGTGTTTGTTTGTTGCGCTAGGGGGGCGTTGCCGGGCAACGGGCTACCGCCGTTCACAAAACATCATGCACAAACAGGCCGTGCTGCCGAGCGAAGCGTTGGTTTGACGACCGATGCAGATAAGATGGCGAATCACATTCTGGCGATGGACGCCACGTCAACATTGTCACCTCGTCCCGCCCAGGATGGTGTGCATGCCCTGTGTTGTTTTTTTTTTTAATCTTTTTTTTTTTTTTTGGATATGCCCTTGTACGGCAAGGAGTAAACAGTACATACCGGTAGGTATCCGTCTTGTCTTATCCGATCCTTTGGATGCTTCCTATTCTTTGTTACATCGCTGAGAGGTATATATAAGTCTACACAGAGCAGAGTCGTTCTATATACATGCCATCCATACCGGCAGAGGATATCCCAAGCTCAACGGCGCCCTGTACTGTAAAGTCCCCACCCCCAAAAAAAAAGAAAACAGGCTGCAGTCTAGCATTCTCCGGTTTTATTTTTATTTTTGTTTTTGTATAGGGCTCTTCTCTTTTTCATTCATTCCCGCCTCCCCCCCTTTTTTTTTTCGGTCCTTGTTGGTACATGTGTTGTAGGAGGTGTAAGTTTGCGCAGCTGATGAGTTTTTATTTGCTGAAAATAGTATCAAAGGCAGGGATTAGAGTCTGGGCGAGCCAGAAAGAAAAGACTAGCTTGGGTCCGGTCATGAGGAGCTGCAGAAAAAAAAAATTGTGTCAGTTTCAGTTCAGTTGTATGCATATCATGGAGAGAGTGGGGGGGGAAGGGGGAGGGGGGGGAAGAGGGGTGAAGGCTTATTATCGCCACTGCTGCTATCACTACGGGGACCACCAGGAGACGGAAAGACGATAAAAAGCATCTCAGTGGCAAGCGATAGCAGCAAGAAGTGGAAGCCAACGAAGCTCACTTCTCCATCACTACATCGTCGTCATCGTACCTTGGGGACAAGACCCTTGAAGAAGCTCGACAAGCCCTCGTTCTTGGCCATGTTGGTCAGGATTCTGAAGCCGCTCTCCGGGTTGTCGAAGTTGCGGTTCTGGATTCGGGTTTTGATGACATCGAGGGGAGCCGAGACGACGAGGGAGGCCGAAGCGCCAGCAATGGAGGCGACAAAGTTCTGGAACCAGGTGGCCTTGTTGTAGTCCTGCAGCTGGAACAGGTACTCCTTGGCGAAAGCAGAGCCACCGAAGAGCTGGCGAGGGTGGGATTGGCTTGTCAGCAAAAATGCTCGGGGATTCATTCTTTCAACACACGCTTTGCTCTCAAGGCAACGCAATGCAAACTCGACGCGATGCGATGAGATTCGATGCGATGCGATGCGATGCGACTGGAAGAGATGCGCTTACAGCAAAAGAGCCGGGTGCGTTTCGAGCCGCAGTCCATCCCCAGCCGCGGTACAGACCGAAGCCTTCGTCGGCGACAATCTTCAAGACGCCGCGGCCTCGGAAAGCCTCGGGGTTGGTCTGGCGCTTGATCTTGAGCACATCGAGCGGCAGCAGGACGATCTCTCCGATACCAATCAGGCTGTTGCGAGTCAGCTCAGCTCCGGCTTTTCGGCTTTGGGCTGATCCAGAGCGTTTCTCCTACCTGCCAGCAGTGGAATGCATGATGGCCTTGCCCGTCTTCTTGCCAAAGGCAGCCTCAAAGTCCCTCCCGTAGTGCGCGGCCAGGAAGTCGCGCGCAATGGGCTGCCCGCCATACTTGTATATCCTCTGCAGCACCTTGTAGCCGGCGGCGTAGCCCAGACCCGGGAACAGCGACACAAACTTTCGTCCGAGGGGCGCCGAGGCCTTGTCCTTGAAGATGACCTGGTTCAATTGGCTTGTGCTGGCAATCTGCGATGCAGTTCAGCTCCATATTCTCTCGCATCGTCCCTCCATCCGTTGCAGATTATTGCCGCAACAATTGGAGGGCCTGCTGTGATGGGCGCATCCTTACTCGGCCATGGTTGCTCATCAAGCGCTTCGCGATAGTATCCACCTGTAAAGAGCGCAGAAGAAGAAGAAGAAGAGAAGAAACGTCAGTCAATGAACAACATTGATGGCTTTGCGACTCTCGTCCAGGCGACATACGGGGTGGAAAAGTGCCAGCTCGGCGATACCAGCAGAACCTGGGATTTCACCATTAGCATCTCCAGCAACTCTGCGTCGGTCCACGCAATTGGCCGCGAGGGAGGGAGAGAGATAGAGAGAGAGAGAGAGAGAGAGATAGAAGGGGGTAAAAAAAAGGGGGGGTTATATATATTATACCTGAACCGAGCAGTCGAGCCAGGTTTGACTCCTTCTCTCGTCCCACAGCTGCCGGCGGCGACATTTTTATGAAGGTTTAAAGAGAAGGTTTTTTTTTTTTTGGTGTTTTTTTTTTTGGGGAGATTTTTCTTTTTTTTTTTAACCCAAAAATTACACAACACTGAGGATATCAAAAAGAGAGAGAGAGAGAGAGAGAAGAAATCAAAAGACCTTCTTCTTCTTCTTACAAAGCAAAAAAAAAAAAAAGAGAGAGAGAGAGAGGAGGGGGAAAGGGAAAAGGAAAGGAAAAAAAAATTCAAAAAAGGTTTGGCCCTCCTTGTATATTTGATTGGTGTTGCTGTGGGAAACTTTTTTTTTTTTTTTTTTTTTTTTTCCGTCTGCAACTCGCTATCGTTTTTATGACGCTTTCATTTTTGCCGATAAGGAACCTGGCCTGATTCGAGACTTTTCGACACCAACCGATTTTCGGCGTTTTTGTTTGTTTGTTGGGAAACGCCAGAACCTGCGTACGCGCGCTCGTTATGCCATAGCGGGCGGGGGGGGGGGGGGGGGGGGTCGGGGTTCCAGCGGTCGTTTTAGCGGGGGCCTCAGAAGCCCTTTGGCCTGATGCGGCGGGGTAATGAATTTTTTTTTTAAACTTTTTCTCGTGGCCCTGTGGTTTAACCACCTACCCTATATTAGTGTTTTTTTTTTTATCAATTTGCGGCTTTCACAAGGGATTTCAATCAATCGAGAACGTCGAATTGACCAAAGGAGAAAAACCAAGGACGCAAAAAGAAAAAAAAAAAAAAAAAAAAAAAACTCCAACCATGGGACCTTGTGGTGGTGTTGGGTCCAACCCAATGTATAAGACCGGGAGGCCTTGAAAAGCGGCCCAGTCTCGACATTCTCCTGCCGCGGCCTACATAATAGCCGAGAAACAAACGAGATGAATGGCATGAGACGACACTGCCAAGTAGGTACGTTTAACCGGCGGCTGTTACTGTGGTTGTGCTGATGATACCATAGCCGGCACTGGCCTCAAGTTTGGGTATTTCAATTTCAACAAGGGAAAAAAAAAAAAAAAAAAGAAAAAAAAAAAACTAATGGCGAGGCGAACACGGTCAGTGCTACCTTTTCTGCTTCCATCTCGCGTTTGACTCTTTCCCCCCCCCCTTTTCCTTTTCCTTTCCTTTTTTTTTTATTACAATACTCAGACACAAGCATAAAAGCACAGCCGCACACGGCCACAACCATTAGTTCTCCCTTCACTCGGGAATTCGCCAAGGTACCACCCACAGTAGTTACAAAATCCACACAATCCCCCCCCCCCCCCCCAAAAAAAGCCCCTCTCTAGTAATCTCGGAATATCGACACCACCTCGTCCAATCTCATCATCTGTCCGAGAAGCTTGTTCTGCTCGTCCAAATGTCTGTTGTACTTGTTATAGTGCTCCGCCGTCATCACCTCCTCCTCCTTCCCCCTGACGTCTTTCCTCTCCACAAAGGAGAGAATGTTGCGCTCCCTATGCCTCTCCACCTGTAGCGTCTGCAGACAGCGGACCATGGCCTTGTACAGGTCGTCCAGTATCTGGGCCTGGCATCGCTCTCGGTCGAAGAACCAGAAGAAGAGCGTCCTGTTGGCCACTCTCGTGTTGTCCTTGGGGACCTCCTGCACGTCAACCAGCCCGGCCATCTGCATGGCGAGCATCTTTGCCTGCACGTCCGTCTTCTTCATCAGCGCCGCGGAAGGCAGCATCTTCTCGTCCAGCTTTCCCTTCTCCCGGAGTATCCGCGTAAGGCGGAGCCCATGCCGCCCAAAGGATTGCTCGATGAAGGCATCCAGCTCGGCATCTCGAAGGCGCTCCATCACCTGGTCGAAATCCACCGTCCACTGCCCGCGGCCTTGCGTCCCGCAGTGGCGGACGAAACGGTGTTTGCTCTCCGCCAGCAGCAGGAGATGCTGGCGCATCTGGTCCAGGCGGTTATCTGTAGACGTCGCCGCATCCTCAAACGTCACCTTTGGCCGGCTTCCATTGGTCTTGGATACCGATCGGGATTTGCGAAAAGAGTTCCCATTCGCGCCCATGCCGTCTGAATCGTCGTCGCTGTCGAATGCCCCCCCCGTTGGGTCGTCGTCGGAGTCGCCGCCGGCAAGCATGTCGCTCCCGGCCGGCGCCGTCTTGATCTTCTCCGCGCTTTGGGGATCGATCTTGTCCTTGGGCGCTTTCCCTATCCCTGCCGCGACATTGACCGCCTCTTCGAGATGCTCGTAAACGTCCATCGTCGTGACGGCGGCTTGCTGAGAAATCGACTCTCCGCCGAGGAGAGGATCCGCCCGGCACCTGGACACATCGGAGGTGAGAAGCCCCAGCAGTGTGCGGTACACCTCGCCGGTAACTTCCCCCAGAGCATCCTTGGCGAAACTGGCCAGACGATGGTTGCGGAGCTCAACTAGGCATTTTTCGTGGTTGAGCCTGACCACCACGTTTGGCTCGGGTTTTCCGTCAGACGCATGTGCTGCAAATGCGGAAACGGGAAAGTCTTGCTCACATTAAGAGGTGGGACGTCATCATCCATTGCTCTGTCCTCTTCCCCCAACCCGTTCCCGAGCTTCCTCCGCTTCGCTGCGGGACCTCCGAACTGGTCAAGCTGCCTCTTCAAAGCCTTGGGCTGCTCCCTAAATGACCGATACTGCTCCATAACCTGCCTTTGTTGGTCCACCTTCGTCTTGGTTGCCTTCTCGCCCGGAGCGGTCTTGGTGACCTCGGCCTCGATTTCGCGGTAGACGTCGTTGGGATTGCGAAAAGATTGCGGTCTGACCGTTTCGACAATTTCGCATCGGATCAGGTGGCTCAGCACACCATGGAGCTCGGATTCCGATTCGATCAGGCCAGGGTCGTGCCCATTCACGCCGTTGCCGTTCGCGTGACCGTTGGACTTTGGGGCGCGGGACTCGTATGCGTGTGTCAGCTCGGCGATCCTCGCATACCCAAGAAGCAACAGCGTCTGCACGAGGTCACGCTCCGCCGTCCCGTATTGGCTTTCGATCATCTCCAAGATCTTGCCGGATCGGACGAGGTTGTAACACGCCCCCGGGTTGGCCTCGTAGGTGGTGCGCTTGGAGTT
Organism: Trichoderma cornu-damae; assembly: GCA_020631695.1. Taxonomy (NCBI): domain Eukaryota; kingdom Fungi; phylum Ascomycota; class Sordariomycetes; order Hypocreales; family Hypocreaceae; genus Trichoderma; species Trichoderma cornu-damae. The sequence goes on from CM036089.1 coordinate 4,761,738, forward strand.
GACGTCCGTGTGGTGGTAGAGCAGGTTCTGCTGGATCAGTACACCCAGGCCATTGCGAATTTGGCGGGGGCCCAGCTGCGTGTAGAGCCCGAGCTGCGAGATGTTCGATCGGCCCTTGGTGAAGAGCGCGGCAAGGATTCGCTGCGGCCGCACCCAAAACAGAGTCAGTCTTTTTTGTTGTTTGGCCACCACCAACCCAGCCTCGAGCAGACGTTGAAGAAGCCGCTCCCTCGCCAACGAAAGGGGTTTCTTTCCACGTACCGACGGAAGCTCGCCGTAGAGATCATTGACTAGGAGAGCGCAAAGCTCCGCCGCATGTTTAGTCTGGGGGGTTTTTCCCTGGAATTAGCTGATTGCTCTCTGCCCCCGACGCAAACGGCGAGGGTGATGACTAACGACGAACATTGCTTTGCTCCTAGAGATCCTCTCACTATCTCTAGAGCTGCCACTGGTGCTACCTCGGAGTCATTGACTTGTGCCGCAAGCAGATCCGGTTCACCCGAGCACGGATAGCGGCAGAAAGGACGGTGGGATGAAAATTGCAGCTCTGCCAGCGGGCGAAGGCGAAGATGAGGAAAAAGAAAAAAAAAAGGTGGAAGAATTTAGTGGTGAGTTTATGCACTGCAAGGACTCGCATCCGCCAATTTTTTGTTTTAATTTTTTAATTTTTTTTTTCGCGGGTGATGGGCGAGCTAAACGGGAAGGTGGGGCACCCGTATATTAATAAAGCCTTAGGTAATCAAGGATTACAGGTATTAGTACATCTTCTCCGTATTTACTACGGCTTTTTTTTGGGCTGTGTCAGAAGCAGCAGCTGCAAGTACTTTCAATCATCTTTGCTTTTAAACCCGTCATTTATTCTCCCCTCTCTGTTTTGCTTCACTCTTTCTCTCCAAAGCTGACTCAACTCATACGGCAAAAGCACATGGCATAAGGACTTTGCACAACACGCAAAAATACCTCCTAGACGGGTAATAATAGGCTGCCATGACAACTACAGGCATTCTAGGGTTGTGTGATGGGTATCGTTTTTTTTTCTTCCCTTTTTTTTTATACTTGTACTTCTACATAGGGGCGCCAGACAAGCAGGCCCAACTCGAGTCTTCATGACGCCTCGGCCGACTTCTGTGACTGCTTCAGCTTCTCTTCAAACTTGGCAAACTCTTGAAGAGATATCTCCTCCTCCTCATCTAGGATTTGCTTGACTCCCTGGACTTCTTCAATCTATGCGACAAAAAAACAACCGGCAGTCAGTGAACCCGCGCTGAATAGGAGCAGCGATTTGACTAGACTCACATAGTGCATCAGCATGCCTTCGATGCCGTTCTTCAGTGTCACCGTGCTTGAGTCGCAAGTTCGGCAAGCTCCACGAAGCTTCAGGAGCACCTGGCCATCTTCAAAACCACGGAATTCGATATCGCCACCGTCCTCCTGGATGGCCGGTCGGATTCTAGTTTCCAGCAGCTCCTTGATCATGCCCACCACTTCGCTGTCGTCCTCGTTGTAAGCCAGGCTGTCCTCCTGCACGGGCGCCTCGCCGGAGCCATCTCCCTTGCGCTCCACGACGTTGACTATTGTCTCGCCAGAGGTGATGGCCTCGGTAATCAGAGCAAAGATCTCGGGTCGGACATGGGCCCAGTTGGCGTCTCCGGCCTTGGTCACCGTGATGAAGTCGGCTCCGTAGAAGACCGACGTAATGCCATCAATATTCATAAGCCTAGCAGCCAAAGGCGAGGGATGCGGCGGAGAAATCGTAGAGCGCGGGTTTAGATACTCTATAAACGGCGTGGCCATGCCCTGCGGGATGATCCGGTGGTTCGGCAAGAACTTGAGAGCATCCGGGTTTGGGGTGTTTTCGGTCTGGATGAAGATAGTTCGCACGCCACTGCCAGTGCCAGTTACCCCCGCCACAACGCGCTGCGTCTTCCTCGCCCGAGGCCGTGATCCGGCGGCAATGGCCGGCAGCCGCACGCCGGTGCTCAGATGCCGCTGAGAGGAGGACCATCTTGACGCTGCTGCTCTGACCTGACATGCTGGCAATGGTCTCGAAACTGAGGCCGCGACCAATCGCGACACTGTTCTGTGCATGTTTAAGGATGCCATTGGTTTTGTTTCTTCTTTCCCTGGGGAGAAGGAGGAAGAAGACAATAAAAAAAAGTAAAAGAAAGAAAAAAGAAAGAGAAAGAAAAAGAAAAAGAAAAAGAACGACCGAAGCTTCTTGATTACAAAACCGACGGCCAGAGGCAACTTTCCAAGAGGGATTACCAAGAATGGCTATCCGCGGCGCGTCACGTGATCGTGCCAAACTCCCCCCGGGTGCCGAAAATTAGACGGGATAGCTGCACGACGAGGCACTTCTTTTTTCGGCGATCCATTGCTCCATCACGACGCCCCAAAGGACAGTCAATTGACCACGCCATCGCCCTCGACAATGATTTCGAGATCGGCTCTCTCGAGAAGCGCGCAGCAGGCCGCCCGCCGGTCAAGCGGCGTGTCTCGCCGAGGCTTTGCCGCCACTGCCGCCGCCGCCGCCGCCGCCGCCTCCCCAACGGGATCGTACGAGACTGCCGATATCAATGGCCTGAAGGTGGCTTCCAAGGATGGCCGTGGACCGACCACGACGTTGGCGGTTGTCGCCAAGGCCGGAACTCGCTATCAGCCGCTGCCTGGGTTGACCTACGGTCTGGAGCAGTTTGCTTTCAAGGCAAGGGCGCATCGGGGACACGCTCGGTTTGGCGCAGCTTGAGCTAATTTGCACCGGCTTTTTCTAGACTACCCAGAGACGATCTGCCCTTCGCATTGCCCGCGAGTCTGAGCTTCTCGGAGGCCAATTGGCCGCTTCTCACACCCGCGAGGCCCTTGTTATCGAGGCCAGCTTCCTGCGCGATGACCTCCCCTACTTTGCCGAGCTCCTGGCTGAGGTTGTGTCCCAGACCAAGTATACCAGTATGAGATGACCGGCTCAACCCCACCACCCTCCAAAAAAAAAAATGAGGAAAAAAAATAAAACCTTGTCTAACCAAAGAAAATTCAAAAATCTACTTGCTGTACAGCCCACGAGTTCCACGAGGAGATTGAACGAGTCCTGCCCTACAAGAAGGCCGCCGTCAACGCCGATGTTGCTGGCCTTGCTCTGGACAACGCTCACGCCGTGGCCTTCCACTCCGGTCTTGGTGCCGCCTTGAACCCCTCCGCCTCCGCCCCCTTCCAGAAGTACGTCAACGAGGAGTACGTTGCCAGCTTCGCCGACGTCGTCTACTCCAAGCCCAACATTGCCGTTGTCGCCGATGGCGCCGGTGCGCAGTCCCTGTCCAAGTGGGTTGATCAGTTCTTCAAGGGCGTCCCTGCTGCTGCCCGCAGCGGACAGACGCTCAAGACCGAGGCCTCCAAGTACTTTGGTGGCGAGCAGCGAACGAGCCACACTGCTGGCAACTCCGTCGTGATTGCCTTCCCCGGCTCGGATGGCGCCGGCTCCAAGCCTGAGATTGAGGTTCTAGCTACCCTGCTCGGCGGCCAGCCCACCATCAAGTGGGCCCCCGGCTTCAGCCTCCTGTCCAAGGCCGCTGCCGGAACCCCTAGTCTCTCCATCGCCTCGTCAAACCAGGCCTATTCCGATGCTGGTCTCCTGACCATTCAGCTGACCGGCGCCGCCGCCTCTGTCCGCAAAGCTGCCGAGGAGACTGTCAAGGCACTCAAGAGCATTGCCGCCGGTAGCGTGAGCAAGGAGGACGTGGCCAAGGCTGTCGCCAACGCCAAGTTCAACCTCCTGGAGAAGGCCCAGACCCGCGGCTCCAGCGTCTTGCTGGCGGGCACTGGCCTCGTCCACAGCGGCAAGGTTCAGGACCTTGCTGCCCTGACCAAGTCTCTCGATGCTGTCTCTGCCGAGAAGCTGAAGACGGTGAGTTTGCCTCTTATCCCCCCCCTTCTCCCTTGGTTTTCTGTCTGAACTGTACTGACATACTTGTGTGCGTGTGTGCGCGCGTGTGTGATTTTCTAGACTGCCAAGACCCTCCTCGACGGAAAGGCCACAGTCTCTACCGTTGGTGACTTGTTTGTGCTGCCTTATGCCGAGGAGCTGGGTCTACGGGTATAGAGAGGGAATCAGGGCGCAAAAAGCTTGTATAACAGTCAAGAGTCATCTAGATGTGTGTGTGTGTGTGGGGGGGGGGGGGGTTAAAGTCATGGTGTTGGTGTGAAAAAGGCCGTCTGTATTAAATTCCCTTTTTGTTCACTGGAGCGCATCCGTCCAAATCTTGACCCTTGCCTTGTTTCGCCAACCCCATATCATGACTCGGGAAAAGGGAGGGAAATCAAAAAAAAAAAAAGAATGAAAGAAAAAAAGAATAAAGAATCCAAAAAAAAAAAAAAAGGTATTTGACTGTACCGCATCGCAATGGTCTGCACGGGGTTGAATTGCATGTGAGCTATATATGATTGGCTTGCTATATGGGGAGAGATTCCATGAACTGACTGGCCGTACATGTAGTAGTAGTACGGCGGCTCAACTCTGCTCAGCGTCCCCGTGGTTCAAACCGTTCCAGTACATACCACCATGCCTCATGCGCCTCATGCGAATGGATTGGCCAAGGGGAGTAGATTATCATAGTAGCAGCTCATGCGTCCTATTTGCTCCTCGTCATGACAAGAAATCCATCTGGAGATGTACGGGCAGGGCAACCGGTAGATGCTGCGTTGGCCGCATGGCAGCCGTGTCCATGCTCGCGAAAGCAATATTCTCGGCATGTTGTTTGTTTCTCACATGAGCCAGGGGAGCCAATCATGAAGATCCGGGCTCGATCCGGGTCTCCTCGCATGAGCCCTGCGGCCTTGCCCGTCCACCACGGCCATCAGGGGCTCGGAACGGGTTCACATCTCGCGCATGCAATGGGGAGGGGGGGCCTGCACTGAGATGATAAGTCTCTGACGGTGCAGGTGTCAGGGAGGACAAGGATGCTCTGGTGCGGGCTGGTGGTGCCATCATTGTTTGCAATTGATCGGCTGGTTTCCTTGTGCGTTTCCATTCATCTGGCGGGCGTTGGAACAAATCCCACAATGGAAAAATGAGGGTTGTTATGGGTTAATGCTGCTTCATCAACCTCGAGCTTTGCATGTGTGTGCGCCTGTCAAGATTGCCGCTAAGCTGGAATTGGGTGCTCTGAAGAAAAAAAAAAAGAAGCTGGCACAAGTTGCCCATGGCAACTAGAAACCGCACAAGAACATGGCCATACAAGCAAACTTTGTTCCATGCAATGCATTCTGTTTGGCCTCTCTGCGCTGGGCGCTGCGAAGCTAAGTTGTTTTTTTTTTTTTTTTTTTTTTGGGGGGGGGGGCCTGTTCCGAGACCTGCGGGAGCGGCGTTGAGCCTCCCCAGAGGATGGCTAAACCGGCTGGGAGGTACATGTACCTCGTATCGAGGCGCCGAAAGAAAAAAAATTCAAAAAGTCAAAAATCTAAAAAAAAAAGAAACTTGCAAAAATGGCTGCTCTGGCTGTCGATCCTAGAGCACTAATCAACCGATTTTAAAGACTTTCTAAAGCCATCGTGGAGGCGAAAAATCTTTGTGGCAGGAAGAACCTTTTGCTGTCATCGGGCCTTGCTCCATTGCGTCAGCAGAAACTCTCTCTCTCTCTCTCTCTCTCTCTCTCTTTTATTTTATTTTTTTTAAACCTTTTTTTTTTTAACTTTTATTTCTCTCTCTCTCTCTCTCTCTCTGTGGCTTCCGTTGGCTTTTTCGTGTCAAAAAGTCCGCCCAAGGTTCGACGTCGCACTGCGTCAGGCGCTGCAGATGTGCAAAACAAGGGCGGTTGATGGCAATTGAGGGATGTGATGTGCCTCGGAATTGCAACAAGCCCTCTCCCCTACCCTCCTCTCTTGCCCCCCCCCCCCCAAAAAAAAAAAAAAAGAACCCCAACGAGCCCCAAAGAACCCTCCGCTCGTTGCCAAGGCTTCAGCGGGTACAGACGGAGCAGTCCGCCCCCCCCCTCTGCTGCTGCGAGGTACCTAATGTGCCTAAGATACTCTGTACACATTGGATGGGGGGATACATGCAGGGCGCGCTGCAGAGCCCCGGAGCGCAGGTGACAACACAGCGCAGTGCAGTGACGAGCAATCGCTGGACTGCAGCAGAAGCAGCAGCAGCAGCAGCAGCAGCAACCCGCAGACATTTCAGCACTGGCTGAAGCCGCTTGGGATGGCTGGCAATTCAAGCTGGAGGCCAGGAACGCCTTAGCGCCGGTAGTGGCACACGGAGAAGGCACTGTACTTCGTATCTTGCTTGCTCTTGATCATCGAACCATGAGGTACATGCTATCGGTAGTACCTAGCAGGTACATATACGGTACTGGTCCCCCATCCATCCGCCGAATACCCAACAGGTGGTGCCTACCTAGTAGTAACATAATACTGATGAACTTTGGTATTGGTAGGTACCAGCCTATTTACCTACTACCTACTACCTAGGTAGTACCTTAGTAGTAGCAGCACTTGAGGTAGAGAGAGAGCATGCCAAGGTACAGCATGGAGCAAGTTAATGCTTCAGGTAGGTACTGTCTCCCAAGGCACTGTCCCGCGGCCCACTGCCAGTCCAAGAGGCTGTGCCTTCTGGACAAGGGAGTGGCCGTCATGGCTGCTAAGTACCCGGTACTAGTACCTGGTAAGCAGTTGGCAGTACCGCGCGCACTGACACGTATAGTAGGTACCTAGTACTAATCTGATGAAAATTGATCAAAGACACGTCAGTTCCAAGAGTCAACCAACGTAAAGACGATGGATGATTTTAACAAAGACATGAATAAAACAACCATCTTGGTACCTAGCAGTACTACTACCTACTACCTAGGTAGTAGGTAGGATTTTGTTGGTACCAGGTAGTATCTACTATAGGTACTAAGGTACCTCAACTACTGCTATAACAGGTACCCGGTTTACCTTGGGTAGCAGGTGCTGCTCAGAAAATCAACAAAAGAAAAAAAAAAAAGAAGAAAACAAAAAAAAAAAAAGAAAAAAAGAAAAAAAGGAAAAAAAAAAAGGGTACCCAAGTTACGACCAGGTAGCAGCGCGCTTGGCCGCAGCCAAGGTTCCGTACGCGAGTACCTTGGAGTTAGTAGTTATTCCAAAACTCTCTCCAAGGCCCAGACAACGGAACCTTGGGAGTACCTATAGGTACCTTGTGCCCCGGGCAAGAAGGAGGGCCAACAAGGGTCGCGGTGGCATCAACGGTCGCGGCGCTCCGTACCGGTACCTCTGCCTTCGTTCCCGTAGTCTGGCGGGAAACCACCCCAAGACAAGCCATAGCCAAAAGCCAAAGCCAAAGCCTCGCCTCCACTGCCAGATAACCATCGCCTTGTCCTCCCTTTCACTTCTTCTCTCACACACTCTTTTTTTTTTTTTTTTTTTTTTTTCCCTTCTTCTTCTTCTTCTTCCTCGAGCTTCTTCTCTTCTTCCCATGTCCCCTCTGCCCATTGCGAGGCAACCGTAGCAGCGGCGAGCTGGACGACACGGCCGAGATTCGACCCTTTTGGCCCCTTTGGTTCTTGTTCTTCTTTTCTCGTCTTTGCTTTCTCTCCTCCCCAAAAAAAATATCAAAAAAAAAAATCGCCAGCCAGGTAAGCATCCTTGGCCTCTCTTTTTCTTCTTGCGCTTTTCCCCACACCCAACAGCGCCGCCTTTCGACCCTTTACCCTTTACCCTTTACCCTTTTTTTTTTTTGGTCCTACTGAGACTCTCACGGCACGCCACACCACTTCCTCTACTTACGGTATCTACTCCGTACTCGTCTGTCTTTTTTTTTTTTTTTTTTTTTTTTTTTTGATTCTATTCTCTCTGCCTCTTGGTTTCCCCCAGCCGGTGTTCTTCTCCCACTGCTTCTCCCCTCCCCCCTTTGACCTGTCCGCCACTTCTTGCTCCGGTATCTCCTTTGCGCCTACTCGGCCTATCAACAACCCACAATCGTGGTCCTCTGCTCTGCGAGCGCCTCCACGGACGATTCGCTAATGCTTCTTTTGCTGAGTCTCAGGAGCGAGCGCTGGCCACAAGCAACCTCCTAGGACATCTCTCTGTCTCTGTCTCTCTCTCTCTCACTCACTCTTTTTTTTTTGTCCTCTTGTTTCCCTCCACCTACATTGTCTCCTCTGCTTCGAGAGGCCCCCTCGACTCGGCCCTATTCGGTGACCTGTTCGAGTGACACAAGCCCTCGCCGTCACCAACGAGGTTCGTCTGGCCTGATTATACCTCTCAAGACACTCCCCCTTCGACACCGCTTCATTTCCGGAGCCCGTCGGCAAACCCTAGTTGCTTTGCGTAGTAGGATGACTCTGTCGCCTTCTTGCATTGGCTGCATTGGCTCATTGGCCGCACTGCGCTCATTTGCTGTCTTGCCAATCTCATGCGCTGCTGTACCGATTTATCGTTCAAGTAGGCACGCATCTTTATGCTAACGCATGGTTTTTTTTTCTTTCTTTCTCTCTCTTCTTTTTTTTTTCTAGATCGGAGCATAGCTGGATTCGGTCTGAAATTGGCAGCCCATCCAGGTTCCCCAGCTTCCGAGGCCGACAAGCGCACGAGCTCCCTCCGGACGACACTTTTTGCCCATCCGACTCGACTGGCTTTTGAGCTCGTAACGATTTGATAATAGCAATTTGGGAAGCTGCGCCCGAGGGAAAGGAAGTTTTGTTGGGCAATGCCGGCACCACAGAGGAGAGACGCCCAGCAGGGCGGGGGCAATTCTGCCAAGGTGGATGGAAAGACAAACGGCAAGTTTTTACCATTTTGCGTTTTCATCTTCTCTCCCCGTCTTGCTCTCCCCGTCCTTGATATATCATCTCTCTCTCTCTCTCTCTCTCTCTCTCTCTCTCTCTCTCTCTCTCTCTCTCTCTCTCTCTCTCTCTCTCTCTCCCCCTCTCCCTCTCCCTCTCCCCTCTCCCCATCTTCCCGAGTCTAAAAAAGATGCTAATAATATCCCTAGGTAATCGATCGAGCTTCAGGACGGACACCGCGATTTCGAATGGTCGCTTCGGCGCCCAGAGAACTCTGCAGCCATGGGTCCCAGACTCCAAGGATACTTTTGATGGGAGCTTGGAAAAGTCCTCTTCTTCCGCTGGCTGGGACCAGTTTGCCGAAAACGAGAGGCTGTTTGGCCTCAAGACCGACTACGATGAAAACATCTACACCACTGCAATCAACCGGGACCACCCGCAGTACCGGGAGAGAATTGCGGCTGCAGAGAAGAAGGCTAGGGAAATTGAGCGCAGCGCTGCCATCACTGCCCACGTCGCTGAGGAACGTATCATGGACTACTCTGGCGGCAAAGACCGCACCGATGAGAATGAGGAAGACAAGTGAGTTGTGGCCCGCCAATGACCACTTTTCCCCTCCACGATATCTTTTTGCGCTAATCTTGATTTTTTTTCTTTTTTTCTTTTTTTAAAAAAAAAAAAGATACAGCGGTGTTCGCCGTCAGGATTTCCCCCCTCTATCTTCTGGACGAGAAAATCGGTACATGCCTCCGGCTAAACGCGCCCCAACTGGACAAGCTACGGTCAAGGGTGCTCCCGTTGACCCAGCCATCATATCTTCACAGATCAAGGCGGTGCCGAAGAAGCAACCATCGCAGGCCGCTGAGCAGCCAAAGGCCGTGGCTTCGGATGCCGTCAGGAATGGAATCTCGGCAAAGCCCGAAGTGCAAAAGCCATTGGAAACTCAACCCTCCAAGCCCGTGGAGAGCAAGAACTCTTCCCCGGTCCCCATCTCCGCCCCCGCCCCGGTGAAAGAGGTCAAACTCCAGGAGGAGAAGCCGGCAGGGAAGCCAGCAGCTTCCGCCAGGGCGGGCCCTACTGCTAACGCTCGTCCGGTGACTCACCTACCCCAGAACGCTCCCAGCGCAACCTCGACGGTTGAGCGCGACGTTTTGAACTCGTTTAAATCATTTGCTACGCAGCAGCGCCTCAACGCAGAGAAGGCTAGAAGCAACAAGGCGAAGGCGGACAAGGAGGTCAAGCTGACGGAGCTCAAGAAGTTTGCAAACAGCTTCAAGCTGTCGACGCCGGTCCCCTCGGACTTGGTATCCATCATCGCCAAGGATCCGATCAAGCAGAGAGAGATCCAGGCCAAGGCTATCAAGAACGCAGAGGAGATGGCCAAGGCCAAGTCCGACGCTGCCCTCTCTAAGAAGGAGGTCGTCACGCCCAAGGACGCGCCCCAGCCCAAGCCCGCAGAGCAGGCGCCTGCGGCACCTGTTTCGGCCGAGGCCCGGCCTGCGCGGGGGGCTCCCGTTCCCCAGGCCACGCCGCCTGGAGGCGGATCTGGCCGCCATGCAGGCCCTCGCCAGCAGTTCACCCAGCAGCAGTATCACGCACAAGGCTATAGGAACGGCCGTGTGGGTCCTCAGCACGTCCCGCAGCCGCACTCGAACGGCGGCACGCTGGCGCAGCGCATCCGCAACGTGGAGCAGCAAAAGTTCTCGCAGCCTCCAGGCCCCCATCAGCATGCCGTCGGTCCTGAGATTCGCGCTCCGCCTACCGGTCCCTCTAACAACGTGGACTACTCTCGGCGCCATAGCGGCCATCTCGGGCCGAAGCTGAACCCCAACAGCAACGAGTTCAGGCCTAGCCCATTCGCTGTGTCTTTCAACCCCAACGGACATCCAAGCGCGACATCCAGCCCCCGGTCCGCCGTCAACCACGTCACCGATCCGGCCAATGCCGTCCACCAGCCCCAGGGGCAGCTCATCCGAAAAAAGACCAAGGCCGTCGACGTCAACAAGTGTTACATCTTGTCAAACATCAAGACCATAGCCCCGCCGCAGGGCCGCAACTGGGACGACAACGGCGGCCTGCGGCCGTCCTACGACACTCTCCCTACCTGGCGCCAGCTACAGGACGACGAAAAAGCCGACTCCACCATGCACCTCACCTACAAGGAGTACTTTGAGCGACAGCCGTTCTCGGCCCCCTCCATGCCTACTCCGAACCCGGCCCATGTTGTGCCTCAAATGACTCACCAGCACCAGCTTCCGTTCCACCTCCAGCACGGAGCGCAGCACATGATGCCGCGACAGTCTCCGCACATGCCCCCGATGCAGATGCACACGCCGCAGCACGGGCCCGTGCCTCACCAGCCCTACGGCGGCGGCGACGACCACCGCATGATGCACTCCAACTCTGCCCAGTCCTTCGCCTCGCCCCGCATGGGACAGCTGCCCGTGGCGTACCCGCAAGTCAACCCGGCCGCGCAGGTTCCGTATGGGCAGCCCGTCTTCCTCGGCGCCGCCAACCCTCAGCTGGGCCAGTTTAGGAGCTTCTCCAACAACCCGCACTTCGTCCCGCCGCAGGGGCAGATGGGGGCGCCGATGATGATGCAGCCGCAGTTCATTCCGGGACCTCAGGGAATGATGGCCGCCCCTCACTTGATTTATCCCGGCGCGCACCACCCGCAGTTTATGCAACACGCCGGCCCGCCGCAGCCGGTACCAGGGGCAAACGGATACCCTAGCCCGGGACGACCGGCCGCACCCATGATGGTGCATCAGGGATCTCAGCAAGGGCATAACATGTACGGAATGAGCCCCAATATTCAATATAACCAGCCGGCATACGGACCGGTACAAACTAGCGCACCAAGTCGGTGAAGCCCTTTTTTTTTTTTTTTTTTTTTCAGTAGATTCAAGGGGAACCCTCGGGACTGACATTTGCAGTGTCCAACGTTCGACCCTACAACGGACCTGGGCCTCAGCATTTCGTGCCACAGCAAGTACCGCACCACTATAGCCCACAACCACCTAGCAGCAGCGGCGGCAATTACAACCACGGCAACAAGCACCACGTGCTTCAGGGCCATCCTCACCCAGGCCCGCCGGCCAACGGCACAGCCTCCACTTCTCCCCAGAGTGAGGAGCCTGAAGACTCGGAAGAAGCAAAGCAGTAGAATTGGAGGATGCAATGGTAGACTTGCAAAAGAGAAGAATAGTCATCCTGAGCGCTGCATATCTATTTGACGTGGGGGGGGTTTTTTTTTCTTTTTTTTTTCTCTTTTGGCTGTTATTCGCTCATCACGGCATTTTCTGGCTTTCCATCACAGCTCTGGATTACTTTGCGGTATCTTATCTTGCAAAGGAACAATAGGTAAAACGCTTTATCACACACACGCAAACACAAACACATACACACACACACACACACACACAGACGAAAAAAAAAGAAAGAAGCAAAGAAAGAAAGCGAGGAGAAGAAGACAAATAACAAGGCAAAGGCAAAGAAGCGCATTCAACAGTTGTGATATGGCATAGTCATGAGCGTTTACAGCTAAGTTTGACATTCGGGATGACGGCCTTTTGGGTCCATGTGACTGACAAAGCGGCCCTTGAGGGTTGACCCCCTAACCTGACTTGTGCCGGCGCGTCATTTTCCAAAAAAAAAAAAAAATGAGCCTGCGAAGCTACGAATCAAAGGCTAGGGCGACGCTAGCATGGGATTTGGGGAGTAGCTGAAGGGCAAAGGCCGCAGCTGACGAGCTCTGGATAGAGCACGATGAAGTGAATACATTTTGAGACGGCGAGATGGGTGGCGCCAGGGTGTAGCGATGGGAGGCAGAAGACAGGCGAAGGGAGAGACTCAGCAAGCATGATTCTGCCTCAGCACGAGACAGCAGTGCAACACGGCTTTTGGAGAGGCCGGGCCAACCCACGGCATTGCACATGTGCCACATGGCATAGCGGGAAAAGATGGGGAGGGGGGCTGAAAGAAGAGTCGGGACGACAGTAGCAGCGCCGTAGAAGGAGAGGGAGAAGCAGCCGCGGAGGCGGGATGAGATGACGACGGGTTACGATGATGACTCGGAAATACGGACACGCCTTTCCTGTCGACGACGGCCCCCCTGTTCAGGCAATTGACTGATGGAGGGCAATGGAATACATTGTTCACTACTCGGTGCTATCAGGCCAGCTACCTTTGTGGTTAGTGGTAAGCGATGCATCGAGTTTGCCAGCTTGTGGGACCAAGGATGATGGATGCTTGACGCTTCAGGCGGCTATACATTTAGGAGCCAAGAGAAGAGTATTGCTAGCTTTATCTGGTGTCTGGTGGTGAATTAGCTTAGGTAGAGTTAGGTCTAGATACCATCATCTCTCATGGCGTGGTCAGCTGAGCGAGTAAATGAAAACAAAAGACAAAAAGAATTATATATATATATATATATGAATATAAATATATATATATATATACCAGTACCAATGTTTTGTATATATGTATGTTTTTTATAACGTATATGTATAAATAAGCAAATGCATATTACCTAAGGCATGTGCCTGTGCCTAGGTATATATATGAGGTAGTACGTAGTACGGAGTAGTACCTGACTAAACAACCATACATAAGCGCCATGCCCCGTGTTTGCGAAGGGGGCCTTTTTCGTCCAGTCATTGACGCATCGAGGCATCCATTCACGACCCAATGATAGATGGGATATGTAGGACAGGCAGCTGGAGTCCACATTCAGGGGTATGGAGACGTCAATAACCATTTGGACCAGCGTAGCGTGTCGGGGACAATAGCAGCCAAAGTTTGATTTGAAATGGGGGGAGGCTTTTATTAGGGCAGAAGCCACTTGACTACTATATGTATGTACTAAAGTTGGTTTAAGCAAAGTTTGCCATGAAGGAACCAAGGTCACTAAGTGACTTGGGCATCTCACATGTTTTGGCGGGTCGATCCGCTTACATGGGAAGGGGGGTAGAGAAGAGACGAGAGTGGCGACGTCCTTTTTTTTTCTTTTTTTTAAAAAAAAAAAAAAAAGTAATAGTAATAATAATAATTCCTTTCTTGGGTTAGGATTAGGATAAAAGAGAAAAGGGTAAAAAAAAAAAAAAAAAAAAAAAAAAAAAAAAAAAAAAAAAAAAGAACGAAGCCTGGCATGCGTGTTGCCAAATGTGAGTTGGTGACGGAGATGCCGCGTCCCGTGCGTTTATTTTAGTTAGTTGGTGCCAACTGGTGGCGGTTTTTTTTTTTTTTTGCTAAATCATCATTAGTATTGTTATTGTTCTATTTTGCATTTGCCGTGCCATATGGACAAATCGAGAAAGAACTCTCTTTTTTTTTTTTTTTTTTTTTTTTTTTTTTGATTGTCCCATGTGTGAGAGAGTAAGGGGATAGATGGGATGGAATGGGATGGGATGAAACTCCCCTATTGTTGGCGTTTGCGGAATAAAGAAAAGAGAATCGAGGAATAATAAAAAAAAAAAAAAGAGAGAGAGAGAGAGAGAGAGAGAGAGAAAAGATTTTCTACAACAATTGTTTCATGACGGGGGTCAAAGGGGGGGGAGTGTGATTGGCTGTGGAACGAATTTTGGGTTTTTTTCTTCTTTTTCTTCTTTTTTTTTTTTTTGTTAGGGGGGGAGGGATTGAGTTCATTGGTTTACCTGTTGGCATTAGCCGCCCGTGCAGGTTGAAACTTAATACCAACTACAACTAGTAACTTGAGACTTAATTATTTTACCAGAAGAAACAAACCAAATGATGATGATGATGATGATGATGATGATGATGATAATAATAATAATAATAATAATAAAAATATAAGCTGCTGCGGCTGCGGGCTATTATGGGTAGATACTATGTATGTATTTTCCTTTTTTTTTTATTCTTTTCTTTTTCTTTTTTCTTCTTTCCCCTGTTTGCTTACCGTAGGCGCCGCGTACATACAAGGGGGGGGGGGGAAACAAGTAATAAAGCATAGTGCCTCATGTAAACCAACCAATGGACGCCGTGAGTGGAAACAACAACAGCAACAACAGAAACAGCAGCAACAACAACAACAAAGCACGAGGGCCATTTAAAAGAAAGAAAGGAAAAATGAATAAAAATAAATAAATAAATTTTAGGAACGAATGGCAAAAACGTCTGATTCACTCCCCCCGACCCTTGTCTGGCGCCGCCCCATTTGTATCGCATCGCAAGGAGCCTTTGACGCTGATTTGAACCCAGGCCTTTTTTTTTTTTTTTTTTTTCCCTCTTTTCTGTCTGGTCACTTGTCTTGGTGAGGACACACACACACACACACACACACGAGATGGCCTAGTACGACGTGTATAAAAAGGGAGGGGGGGAATTGGTCACTGCTCACAAGTCGTTGGAGATTTCCCATACATAGATGTAGATTTGCCAAAAGAAAAAAAGAAAAAAAAAATTCAACAGTGTTGCGTTTGTTCGCTCCTTTTCTTCTTCTTCTTCTTCTTCTTCTTCTTCTTCTTTTGCTATTCATATTCAGTCCGTCTTCGCCCCCCCTCCATCTCTTGTCATTTTTTCAAGTTCACAAAGGCGGATCCGCTCCTTCACTCGGGCTATTGTTCTATTGTGAACTTGCGACTGAATACCCCATTCACCTCCCCCCCTTTTTATTATTATTATTTTTTTTTAAAAAAAAAAATCCGCCCCCGTTCTCTCTCTCTCTCTCTCGCTCTTCTCCGTTCAATCAAGCTGGGCTTGGATTCAATGATATAGCACACACACACACACACACACCGTACATATTTTCGTTTGTTCACAAAAGAGGCGAGATCCGAAAGTAGGGTTCGTGTATAAAAACAGACCGTCGACAGCTGCCAGGTGCTCGGTTGCCGGAACCCTCATTGCCCATCGACTGTAACGCACAAAACGACATTCATTGACTCGCACAAAATTTCTCTTTCTCTTTCCCTCTCTCTTTCCTTCTCTTTCTCTCTTTCCCCCCCCCCCCCCCTTCAAAGTTGAAATTCTGCAGAATCTCATAAATAAAGCCTCTCCCTTTTTTTTGCTTTTTTTTGCTGGACACCAACTTCGACACAAAAAAATCGCCCTATTGACTCGTTCCATTTCATCATGAAGCTCGTCGATTCCATCGCTGCCGTTGTCCTCGGGCTGGTTACCGTTGCCAACGGCCACATGGAGATGAAGAGCCCTCCCCCCTTGCGCTCAAAGTTCAATCCCAACTCGGGCTCTGACATCGACTACTCCATGACCGCGCCCCTCTCGGCCTCCGGATCCGACTTCCCCTGCAAGGGCTACCAGAAGCTCCTCGGCACCCCCGAGGGCGCGTCCGTGGCCACTTGGGCTCCCGGCGGCTCCTACGGCTTCACCGTCACCGGCTCTGCCAACCACGGGGGGGGCAGCTGCCAGGCGTCGCTCTCCTACGACAGGGGCCAGACCTGGAAGGTTGTCCATTCGTACATTGGTGGGTGCCCTCCCCAGCAGGACTCCAACTGGAACTTCACCGTGCCCGGCGACGCTCCCGCCGGCGAGGCCCTGTTCGCCTGGACCTGGTTCAACAACATTGGCAACCGCGAAATGTACATGAACTGCGCCGCCGTCACCATCGGCGGCGGCAAGAAGCGCTCGGCCTCGACCGCTTTCGCGAGCCGCCCCGACATGTTTGTTGCCAACGTCGGCGACGGCGTCTGCACCTTTGAGGGCAAGGACGTCGAGTTCCCGCAGCCTGGCCCGGACGTCAACAGCAACAGCCAAGGCACCGCGCCCCCGGGGCAGGGCTCATGCTCCGGTGCGCCTCCTGCCGGGCCCCCTCCTCCCGCTAGAGGCCCGTCAAGCGATCCGTAAGTTCATCCATCCTCTTCCCCCCCCTTTTTTTTTTAAAAAAAAAAATTCTTTTTCTCAGTCGATGATTTGTCGATTCATGATTTGATGCTGACGCGGTGAAAAAAAACAGAGCACCCCCTTCCTCACGGGCCCCGGCGGCCACTCAGTCTCAGCCCGCGGCGTCCTCGGCTCCGGCTCCGGCTCCGGCTCCGGCTCCGACCACTTCGATTCCGGGTGGCGTATTCATCACCTCTCCCACGGCGAAGCCGACAACTCTCGTGAGCGTTACCACCAGCGGCAAACCCCCGGCTGCCACTTCATCCCGGCCGCAGCAGCAGAAGCCGCCTTCGCCAGCGTCTTCGGCAGCTCCCAAGCCGGCCCCCAGCACCGGCCCCTCCAACGGCTCGTCCCCGTCGTCGACGGCCGCGGGATCGCCCTGCTCCGTGGAGGGCCAGTGGAGCTGCGCGTCTGACGGCAAGAAGTTCCAGCGCTGCGCCTCCGGCGTGTGGTCTGCCTCCATCCCCGTGGCGCCCGGGACTTCATGCCAGCCGGGAACGAGCGACTCTCTCACCATGGCCAGGAAGCGAGGCGGCTCCGGCTCCCTCCAGGGGAGGCGTTTTGTCTCTTGAGCAACAAGAGCGAGCCTTTTTTTTTTTTTCTTAGACGGGCGAAATGGCAACTTGCACTGACTCTGGACACCCGCCCACGGCCATTCTAGGCTTTCCTTTTGAACAGCAGCATCCGTCATTGCATGCCCTCACCCGGAATTCTTTTCCTCTTCTTCTTCTTCTTCTTCTTCTTCTTCTTCTTCTTCTCCCTTTTCCCCTTTCTTGTACCTTTTTGCCGAACAAACGGTCGGTTCGCTTTCATTCTCTCTTTCTCTCTTCACAACGGTTGCCGGCAACCAAATTCGCAACTTTGCTTGCAATTTTCTTTTCTTTTTTTTCCCCCCCTTTGCATGGAGTCCAGGGAAGGGCTCTTGAACAAAGGCCGTGAACACATGACGATGAGACATGAATTGAGATACCTACTAGATAGATATAGAAGAAGAAGATTTGAGTAAAGTAAGAAATTAAAAAAAAAATTGAAAAAAATCCATTTCTTTAAAAAAAAAAAACCGTTTTTGATAGCCATGGTTCGACAAGTAACTTTGTGAGTACAGGCGAAGCTGCTTTTTTTCTCTCTCTCTCTGTATCTCTCTTTGTATCTCTCTGTGTATCTCTCGCTCCCTCCTCTGCAGGTAGGTTTACATACCCAGCAGTATCGCATTGTGGCAAATGAAAACCCGTTTGAGGGCTCGAGGGATTAATCGATTGCAAAAACAACGGAGGCCTCCCGCCCAGTGTGCCGAAAAAGAAAAAAAAAAAGGGGAAAATTTAAAAAAAAAATACAAGAAAATTTTTTTCAATTCTGGCTGACGAGGCGTCGTCGGCAAGGCACGTGAGCTGCCGCAGAGCAACATTCCGGTGGCGCAGCAAATACAAAAAAAAAAAAAAAAAAGTGTCAAAATCAAGGGTCCGGCAGAGCTACTGCGCCACACACTAACTAACTGGGACCCCGAAGGCTGCTGCTGGAGGGAACAAAAAAAAAAAAAAACAAGGAAGGAATGAAACGATGGGATGCTGAAGGAAGTTTTTTTTTTTTTTTTTTTTTTTTTTTTTTTTTGTCTCCGCGGAACGCTTTTTGGGGCTATGCAATTTTTTATTTTATTTATTGATTTAATTTTTTATTTATTCCTTTTATTTTTATTATCATTATTATGAATTTTTACTTATTTTATTTATTACTGTGAATTTGGAACTCGAGCACTGAAGGCGTTCCATCCCGAGAGCCCAAAAACTCCATCCATAAAGTTGCTTTAGGTTTCTTTCTATACACAAAGCTTCCCTTTTTTTTTTTAAAAAAAAAAAAGAAAACCCCCAAATAGCGGGCTAGACTTAAAGGATCCCTCCCTCTTTTCTTTTCTTTTCTTTTTTTCTTTTCATCATCATCATTATTATTATTTTCTTGATTTTTTTCCCCCCACCGCCTCCTCCCCGTCATCAACCATCCATATCTTTCTTTACCTGATATGTAAAACATTAGTAAACCCGAACAATGGCATAAGCAGCACAACAAACGCCCATGGGAAAATTCGTCCCAAAGGGGCAGCAACGGGCGTCTCTCGTTGGGCTCTCGGTTCTCTCTCTCTCTCTCTCTTTTTTTTTTTTTATTTTAATATTAATTTTTTTTTATTTTCCAATTTTTTTTTTCCTTTATATTTTTTCCCCCAACCGTTGATGAGGACGCTCATCAGCCCCCCCACACATGTCGATTTGTTCGTTACTTGGGTACGAAAGTCGCTGTACATGTGCTCCGTAGGTACTTGACAGACCACTGCTCTCTCTGAACTTGGGGCCAATCATCCCGGGTGACAATCGCAAAACTCTCCCGTCCATCTTCTTTCTCTCCCTCCCTCTTCTTCCTCTTCTTCTTCCTCTTCTTCCTCCTCTTCTTCTTCTTCTTTCCTTTTTTCCTTCTTCTGTCTCAACCTCCTTCTCTTCTTCTTCTTCTTCTTCTTCTTCTTCTTCTTCTTCTTCTTCTTCGCTTCTTTGCTCTTCACATTTCTTTCTTTCTCGCTTCTTCTTCTTTTATTTTCCTTCTTTTCCCAAAGGGGGGGCCTTTTGCTTTCTAGCAGGCTAAGCACTGATCATCCCCCCCTCCTCTCCCCTCCCCTCCCCTCCTCTCCCCCGGCGAACGCTCTCCAGACCGCACGGCCTCTCGTTCGAACCGCCCACTTCTTCGCGACATCCGCCATACGAGGGGAGGGAAAAAAAAATACCTCTCTTTTCGGCCATCGAACAAACCATGGCGGGTTCCTCAACCCCAGGCGCCGAGGGGCCTACATTTGCGCCCCCGAGCCTGCCCGCTGGCTGGATCGCGCAGTGGGATGGCGCCAGCAGAAAGTACTACTACGTCCAGCTGGCGACCGGCGTCTCGCAGTGGGATGTTCCCACGGATCCTGTCCAAACGGGCACGCCGATTCCGGGCAGCGAACATCCTTACGGCTCGCCGGCGCCTCAGGTCATCACACATCCGGACGGCTCGCAGACGATGAAGCACGCCGACGGAACCATGGAGCCCATCATGCCCGATGGCAGGGGACCCGATGGCCCGGCTGGCGATCGCGGACTTGGGGTAAGCGGATTCTTTTGCTGGTTGCCGTGCGGACGAGTCTGGGCATCGGACATGGCTCCCGCACATGTCCCCTTTTTTGAACCGTACACGCTGACGCCATGTTTGAACAACGTGCGGTGTAGTCAATGGCCATGAACATGCTGATGGGCGGCAAAGGCTCGGGCCACGGCAGCGGCGGCGGCGGCGGCGGGAATCCCCTCGGCGGCCTGGCTGCGCAGTTCCTCGGAGGCGGCTCGCACGGGAGCGGCGGCGGCGGGCACGGCGGCAGCGGGCACGGTGGCAGCGGTGGTGGCAAAGATTCCATCGCTGGGAAGCTGGTCGGACAACTGGCGTCGAACCTCTTCTCGCCATCTGGAAAGCCTGCGCAGCCGCAGGGCTACCATGGCGGCTCGACGGGCGGCGGCGGAGCGCATCAGCAAAGCGGCCTGGCCGGCATGGTGGGTGGCGTAGCATCCATGTTTGGAGGAGAAAAGCATGGCCACGGCGTAAGCAACACTTGGATTCTCCTCTGACGTGTTTGGGGCGCTGTGGGATGAGAAACGCTGACAAGACGTCGTGGCGGCAAACGGCAGAGCCAGAGCTTTGGCTACTCGAATACGGGGTCGAGCGGCAACACATACTCTGGCCAAGCACCGACCTACAATCCTCCCGGATCTACCCACGGCTCCTCTCACGCCGCAACGCCCTCGACGTCGCATACGGGAACGCATCAGAGCCCCCCTTCGGGCGCCGGCAACTCCTTCCCCCCGCCCCCTCCAGGAGCGCCATCCGGCGGCCAGGGCTACGGGCATCAGCCATACGGCGGCCAGTCCTATTCGCATAGCCCGGCGCCGGCCCCCAGCCCGTACGGCGGCGGATCGCACGACCAGCATGCGGCACAACACGGCGCCGGCGGCTACACGCCGCAGCAGCCGACCTACGGCTCCCCCTCTCATCAGCAAGGCTACGGCGCTCCCTCGCCCGGTGGACATCAACCAAGCTACGGGGCGCCGTCGGGGCAGCATCAGCCGGGCTACGGATCCCCTCCGGGGGGACAACACCAACAGAGCTACGGCGCCACGTCGCCGGGCGGCCATCCCCAGTATCCCCCGCCTCCAGGCCAGCAGCCGCAGCACTTCCCCCCTCCTCCCGGGCAACAGCAACAACAGTACCCTCCGCCGCCCGGACACCAGCAACAGTATCCTCCGCCGCCCGGACAGCAGCAGCAGCAGCAGCAGCAGCAACAACAACAACAACAACAACAACAGCAATATCCGCCGCCACCCGGACAACACCAGCAATACCCTCCCCCGCCCAGCGGAGCCCCGCCCCACGGCTACAGCCAGTCGTATGGCGCGCCAGCAGGAGGTCAGCAGCATTACGGGCAGCAGCCATACCAGCCAGGTGCTCCTCCAGTGCCTCATGGTAGTCACCCGAGCCACGGAGGATACGGTAGCGGTTACTGAGGAGACACCTTTCCCCCACCAAAAAAAAGGGGGGGGGGGAGAGAGAGAGATAAAGAGAGAGATGGAGAGAGATAAAGAGAGAGATGGAGACAAAGAGAGAGATAGAGAGAGACAAAGAGATAAAGAGAGACAAAGAGAGAGACAAAGAGAGAAAGAGAGAGACAAAGAGTGAAAGAGAGAAAAAGAAGTTTTATCCGCTATTGACTAGCATCGTATGTTGGCCAAAAAAGAAAAAAAAAGGTTGGATCTATAATTTCACCGCACGAGAGCGGTGATACAAGGGAGAGAGGCAATGGGTTTCACGAGAGCGGTGATACAAGGGAGAGAGGCAATGGGTTTTTTTAAAAAGCAATGTGTGGTATAGCATATCGAGTGGTGGAATTATTTGATGCCGTTTGTGTAGATAGGGAGGTACATTTGGTGTTTTATTTATTTCATCATTTCACCTGTAGACAATGAGAGGAAGGACACGTATGCCGTGATGTTGATTGAAAGCGAGCACAAAGGAATGCGTGTCCACGGGCAGATTCCCCGTGTATTATTATACAAGAAACGCATCTCACATTATTACAATGATATCTTGTTTTCTCTCTCTCTCCCCATCTCTTGTCCCCAAATCCTCCTAATTTTGCTTCTTCGCCTGGCCACCATTGCCAGAACCGGCAACGGAAGCCAGCGAACGAGCAACCCCTTGTGCCACCAGCCACGACACGACGCCGACGACGACGAGATAGCACAATGTCGGGACCAAGGACCGAGGCAAAACGTTGTGCAGGTACGGATCCAGGATTAGGTCAACCAGCACGGGAGGAGGATCCTTCATGAGTGACGAGTGGTGTGAAAAGTAGTCGGCGGCGGCGAGGACTCGCAGCAAGAGGGCGGAGTCGCCGTTTGGTGCGAGGAGTTTGTGAGGTGGCTTGCGTTGATGTTGTTCTTCTTCGCCTTTGCCTTGTTGTTGTTGCCGATTCGAGCTGGAGACGGATGCGGCGTGTTGAGTAAAGGATTGGAGAAGAGATGGCGTTGAGAGGACGGTGGCGAGGGGGTATACGTCCAGAGTGAAGGCGGTTGGTTGCTTTTTTTTTTTTGGCAGTGGTGAGCGGGTGATTGAGTTGAGTTTTTTTTTTTAAACAAATTTTTTTTTTATTCATTTCTTAACAGTTGAGAGGGTTTGTAGTGAAAGGGAGAACGGCGTAAAAAAATAAAATGAGACAAGGGAAAAAAAAAACTAAAAAGAAATGGCTTACAAGTGCGGACCAGCACACGCGAAGCTCGTAGCGCTGACCTGGCGTGAGATCGTCGAGGAGCAGCCATGACGGGAATCCTCGCTCGTCGTCCTCCTGCTCGGGGGGGAAGACGCGGGTGAGGTTTGTGCGGAGGGACCAGCGGGCGGATGGGCCGAGGACGGAGATGTCGTGGTTCAGAGACGGGGGGATTGTGGCGACGCTGGAGAGGGAGATGGGAGGGGGGGCTGTGAAGATTACTTTTTCGGTGTTGGCGTGGGAGGCGGGGATGAGGGAGAGGAAGGGGAGGAGGGAGAGGGAGAGGGAGAGGAGGGAGAGAGATTTGGTGGAGGATTGGGGGGGTTGAGGGTGGTGGTGAGGCACGAGTGTTGGCATTGTTTGGTGTATGTATGTATGTATGTATGTATGTATGTATGTATGTGTGATTTCAGAGGGGTTGGCGGTTGGTGGTGTGAATGTAGTTGTTTGTTTGTTTTTGTTTTTATCTATTCATATATATTTATTATTATTATTATTTTTTAAAAAAAGAAGAAGAAATTGAACTTTTTTCTTCTTTTTTTTCATGAGAAAAAGAGCAGTCGAATGTGTGGAGATTTTGGGGAGGCTCGATTCATCCTCCGAATGAGGATGATGGGGGAAGTTGGTGTTTTCTGTTTTGTTCGGTCGCGCGAGGCTGAACTTTTGGCAGGCTGAGGGAAATCTAATAAAGTGGCGGTAGTTCGCGCGTCTGTGATTGGCTGGGCTGTCAGCTTTGCGCAATTGTCACCTTTGGGGTGGGTTGGTGGGAGTGTTGAAGACCAATTTTGAAACCTGTGCTCTGCGTTTTGTGCTTTTGCATCTTTATTTATTATTATTATTAGTAGTAGTCGTATTATTTTATTTTTGATTGTTTTTGGTTTTTTTTTTCCCCTTACCTTAAGTTTCTATGGGAATACGTATATACAGCTGTCGCTAGATGGGCCATCTTATGCATGAATGTATAAATAATGTACGTTGTGTAGGTTGTACTCCCGTAGAACCAGATGATGACCAGATGGGAGACCCTTTGTGAATTCGGCACAACGTACTTGATTTGTATGCTCATGTGCACAGTATGCCGCCGATGCATTCATTACTCGTGCAAAATCATAAACGGGGTGTCATCTGCTCCGTTCTCCGTAGACACAACACTCCTTTCCTGTCGGATTTCCTACCAAGACACGGGGTAAATGCGTTCAACAGGCAGGCCTAAGCCTAAGCCTAATAAGCCGTGAATGAGCTGAACCTGATGCTGGTTTTCTAGCATCGTTTGGTTCGAATACGCTTCCAGAATCCCTTGCCACACGCGCAAGGGTATTTGGCGAGCACGACAACTTTGCCCTCAACCAACGGAGATTGTCTCGTCTCCAACTCAAAAACCGTCAAATCTGGAAATTCTCATAGAGAGCAGTGCGGACGGATACGGGGGTCCTACGTGACGCATCACAGCGATCGCCGGGACGCAAGGAGGCTGGCCATGACAACTTAGGTAGCCCACAGTATGGAGCTTCCCCCGTCGTCCTTTGTGACTACAGGTACGGAGTAGGTACTGCTACTACGTGCTACTGGTACATGTTATGTAGGTGCTCGTATGCCATGCCAGCATCCCGTGCAAAAAGGCAGTCGGCCACATTTAGTAGTGGAGAGCTTCGCTGGCAAGTCTGGGTTGAACCGTCGATTCGGGAGAGAGAGATCCCTTGTCCGTGGGGAAAGAAACGAAAAAGAAAAAGAAAAGAAAAAAAAAAAGTAGGGGGCTCTCGAAGGAGGTTAGGGGAACCGGCGGTCGGGGAAAGCTGCCGATATTTTGCAAAGCACAAAAGATTCCGTTGGTTCATGACTGCCGTCCTCTCTGTTTCTTTTTTATTTTATTTTTTCTATGTTTGTTTGTTTTCCTTCTCTCTGTGCTTGTAGGCCGCTTTGCTGTACTGGCGTGAGATGGCGATGCGAGAAGACGCTTTGGAGGAGTACCTAGGGTACAGTATGTACATACTAGGTACCTACCTAGTACTTGGTGCTGGGATACGACAGCCTTCTTTCTTCCCCCTTTTGGAGAAAACACCTAGTAGGTACCTTAGGTACCTTTAGTAGTGCTAACCGAAGGTCTTGTGATTTTCAGGCCTCTGTCCCTCCGTCTGTAGGACCGAACACACAGCATGGCTTTTCCCACCCCCCCCCCCTTTGGCTGTCATTTGCTTGGCAATTGTAAAGAAGGCGATACCGTGTGCTCACCGAGGGGTCCGTATTTATGTACACGGAGGTACCAACTCAGCACATGTCAGCCATCATGTACTTTGGTCAGTACATGTGCCGCAAGGTTCGGTTGAAGGTACCACAGTGCGCCGTGCAGGTGCAAGTTCCTGGATCGCCGCTTAGCACTACTAACCTTGGTAGTACTGGTAGGTACCTACAGCATAACTTGTCGTACAAAACACCATCCGGGATACATGTAGGTACATGTACATGCTGTGGTTGGGGGGGGGGGGGGGGGGCCCCCTTTTGGGCACCCACCACAAAGATTGTTGCCCGTACAGCTGTCCTGTCCCATAAGGTACTAGTACCTAGCATTAGTACCTGCCAGGTATAAGGCACTGAGCTGTGGAAGCACCCAAGGTCCAGGTAGCTGTAAGCTTGCAGTACTGCGATAAGGTTAGTACATACAGCACCTACCAAGATACCTTGCTACGGTAGGCAGTGCTAAGGTGCTAGGAGGTACTAAGGTACTGCCAGGTACCTAGTAGTAGTAGTAGTAGTACCCTAGTAGTACGTAGTTATACCTCCAAGGTACCTGCGTAATAGCCGTGACGCGGCCGACAGCACGCCAAACAGCCAGAAGGCCAGCAGTGGCCAAAATAAATAAATAAATAAATAAATAAATAAATAAATCAAAATGCAATTGCACATTGCACACACTCTGCCTGTGTTATTACCATTGGATTTGTTCATCTCGGCAATAGGCAATAATTTGCTGCCCGCCCTAGAGCGGTGAGGCGACAGGGGCGCGCTCGCAGACGCGCTTACCACTTCCAGCCACGCCTGGGCCCCCCGTTCCAAAAACAAAAAAACAACAAAAAAAAAAAAAAAAAAGTCAACAAACCTCCCCTCTTCCTGTGCTGTCCCTCCCCCCCCCCCCCTCCCCCCCTGTCCAGTCCAAATTCCCCCCCCCCCACCTCTCTTCCACCCTCTAACCCAGCTTCTGTCCTCTTATCCCTTCTTCACCACCTTTTCCCTCTGGAACCCCGTAATAAAAGCCTTTTTTTTCTTCTTCTTCTTCCCCTGGGCTCAATCTTGCACTCTTGCTGCTACCTTTCCCGTCACTACTCCTACTTTTCGTCTTGACCCTTCAGAAAAACAGAAAGCAAAAAAAAAAAAAAAGAAAAAAAAAAAGAAAAAAAAGAGCGTTCACCATGCGTGAGGTTATTAGCATCAACGGTGCGTGCTAGCTCGACCGAGGGAAAGCCCCTTTAGGCTTCCTCCCCCCCCTTCTCTGTCTCTCCCTCTCCCCACCAAACGCGTCGCTTCACCGCATCATGGACGCCCAATGCAACGAGTTGACGATGCTAACTTTTGGAGGACAGTCGGCCAGGCTGGTTGCCAGATTGCCAATTCCTGCTGGGAGGTTAGTTGGTGTGCCACGTTGGATTATGTTTTCTCTTGGGCTTTGAAGCTGACGCTTGTTTTTCATCCATGTAGCTTTACTGCCTCGAGCACGGTATCCAGGTACAACACCACCCCGATTATGTGGCTTGAGCCATTGTTTACAAATTTCCAACACGCCAAAAAAAAAAACGCGAAGCTAATATCCTTCTTTTTCCTTCACAGCCCGATGGTTATCTCACTGAGGAGCGTAAGGCTCAGGATCCCGATCAGGGTTTCAGCACTTTCTTCTCCGAAACTGGTGAGTCGTGGTTTATATTTTTGTATTTTGTTGTTGCTGTCGTTGTCGCTGCTGGCCGTTGAGAGAACATGTCCCCTCTGACCAACTTCCAAAATATCCAAAAAAAAAACAGGCCAGGGCAAGTACGTTCCCCGTGCCATCTACTGCGACTTGGAGCCCAATGTCGTCGACGAGGTCCGAACCGGTCCTTACCGCAACCTCTTCCACCCGGAGATGATGATCACCGGCAAGGAGGATGCTTCCAACAACTACGCCCGTGGCCACTACACCGTCGGCAAGGAGCTGATTGAGGGCGTTCTCGACAAGATCCGACGCGTCGCCGACAACTGCGTTGGCCTCCAGGGCTTCCTGGTCTTCCACTCCTTCGGTGGTGGTACCGGCTCTGGTTTCGGCGCTCTCCTGATGGAGCGTCTGTCCGTCGACTACGGCAAGAAGAGCAAGCTCGAGTTCTGCGTCTACCCTGCTCCCCAGACTGCCACCTCCGTCGTTGAGCCCTACAACTCCATCCTGACCACCCACACCACCCTGGAGCACTCTGACTGCTCCTTCATGGTCGACAACGAGGCCATCTACGACATCTGCCGTCGCAACCTGGGTCTTGAGCGCCCCAACTACGAGAACCTCAACCGCCTGATTGCTCAGGGTAAGTCAAGCCCGATTTTTTGCGACCTTTGAGGCGGCGTGGACCGTGGTATGCTAACCCCCCCCCCCCCTTTTTTTTTTGCGCAGTCGTTTCTTCCATCACCGCCTCCCTGCGTTTCGATGGCTCCCTCAACGTTGATCTCAACGAGTTCCAGACCAACCTGGTCCCCTATCCTCGTATCCACTTCCCTCTGGTCGCCTACGCTCCCGTCATCTCGGCTGCCAAGGCTGCCCACGAGGCCAACTCCGTCCAGGAGATGACCATGTCCTGCTTCGAGCCCAACAACCAGATGGTCAAGTGTGACCCCCGTAACGGCAAGTACATGGCCACCTGCCTGCTGTACCGTGGTGACGTCGTCCCCAACGACGCCCACAGCGCCGTCGCCACCCTCAAGACCAAGCGCACCATCCAGTTCGTCGACTGGTGCCCCACTGGCTTCAAGCTGGGTATCTGCTACCAGGCGCCCGAGAACGTCCCCAACGGCGATCTTGCCAAGGTCAACCGTGCTGTGTAAGTCTCCGTTTCATTTTTTTCCCCGCTTCTCTCAGCCAGCCCCTCTTTGCTATGTGTACATTATGTGCTAATATCCGTGAAATAGCTGCATGCTGTCCAACACCACCGCCATCGCCGAAGCTTGGTCCTCCCTGTCCCTCAAGTTTGATCTCATGCACTCCAAGCGTGCTTTCGTCCACTGGTACGTTGGCGAGGGTATGGAGGAAGGTGAATTCTCCGAGGCCCGTGAGGATCTCGCTGCCCTGGAGCGCGATTACGAGGAGGTTGCTGCCGACTCTCTCGACAACGAGGAGCTGGAGGCTGAATACTAAGGGTTTTTTTTTTAAACTGTTGGAGTCATGGATATTGAGGGTATGGACTGTGAAAACAGGAACCACCTAATCCCGCCGCCCTGTCTGTCTTCTTGGCCAGGGGGTGTATTTTTCTTTATTAGGTCGCGAGCCTCAGTTTTTTAATGTTAAAAAGCAAATCTGTAAATGGAAAGAAGCCAACAGACGCTGTTATCTATAAAGGTTGATTTGAGCAGTTGGTGTACAAGATGAAGAAGATGACCAGTACCTGAGGACTCCTACTAGGCAGTAGACGTGAGGAGACAGCCTCCCTGACATGCACTTTTTTTTTTTGGTCCTACTGAGCATCCGGTAAATTACATTGCTGTATATTCAAAGGTCAGACAATGGTTATCCTCTTTGTCTTTTTTTTCTTTTTCTTTTTTTTTCTTTGTAAAAAAAGCCGAGGAATGCGGAGAAGGGGGGGGGGGGGGGTGGCTAACCGGGCGGGTGAGACTGAGACGTGCAATAGCCGTCAGAACTGGCGGCGCTTCGGGCTGGGGCGGGCCGATACTACGCGACAATCGCCGCCTTCTGGCTACCAGCCAAAGTTGCACAATTTGACAAGAGACAATTCATTCCCCTTTGTCGTCGCGAGTCGAACGGATTCTAGTCTTTCTCTCTCTCTCTCTCTCTCCCTCTCTCTCGCAACCAAATTCCATTCGTGACAACGGGCGCATCGCATCACGGCCATGTCTCTCCTCCGCTCGTCCATCTGCCGGGCGTGCAGACGGTCCTCCCCGCCGTACGCGCACCGAGGCTTCGTAACGGCGAGCCGCCCGCAGACGTCATCTGACAACCGGGTCAAGCTCGTCGAGGTCGGCCCACGGGACGGCCTGCAAAACGAGAAAAAGACGATATCGCTGGCGACCAAGATTGAGCTGATTGAGCGATTGGCCAGGACGGGATTGACGACGATTGAGGCTGGCTCTTTTGTTGCTCCGAAATGGGTGCCTCAGGTAAGAGGGAGAGAGATGGAGATTGAGAGAGAGATTGAGAGAGAGATTGAGAGAGAGAAAGGGAAAGGGAAAGCTGATTGGCAGTGATTTCAGATGGCAAACTCGAGCGAGATCTTGGAGCACATCCTCCAGCAAAAGATCGAGGCCCCCGTTCCCATTACCTATGCCTTCCTCGCACCGAATACAAAGGGCCTTCAGAATGCAGAGGCGCTGCTGAAACAGAACCCAGGGAGGTTCGCCACGCAGTCGGAGCCCGATGTTACGAAGCCTGCGGTGGAAGTGGCCGTCTTTGCAGCCGCCACGGAGGCCTTTTCGCAGAAGAACCTCAACTGCGACATCAAGACTTCACTGGAGCGCTTCAAGGCCGTCATCCAGGACTCCAAGGCGCTGGGGCTCGGCGTGCGGGCGTACATCTCCGTGGTCCTCGGCTGCCCGTTTGAGGGCTTCGACGTCGACCCGCACAAAGTGGCCGAGATTGCTACGGATCTGCTGGAGTCTGGAGCCGATGAGATTTCGCTGGGCGACACCACCGGCATGGGCACTGCCCCCAGGACGAGCGCACTGCTCAAATGCATGGCCTCGGCGGGCATCCGCACCGAGGACATTGCCATGCACTTCCACGATACCTACGGCCAGGCACTGGTCAACACGGCCGTGTCGCTGGAGCACGGGATCCGGATATTCGACAGCAGCGTGGGCGGGCTGGGAGGATGCCCCTACAGCCCCGGGGCAACGGGCAACGTCGCGACCGAGAACATGGTGTACTTTATGGAGTCGCTGGGCATGGAGACGGGCGTCGATTTGGATGCGGTGACGGATATTGGAGCTTGGATTACACAGGAGATAGGCAAGGCGAACGACAGCTCGGTAGGAAAGGCGGTGCTGGGGGCAAGGTCGAGGAAGAGCACCGAGGCAGCGGCGGCAGCGGCAAAGGCATAATAGATTGGATGATGATGATGACGATGATGATGATGGCAACGGTGGGCAAAATAAATCAAAATATACCTTGGATTCCTGTTTTCGTTGGTGCTCACTCGCCGTTGTCAAGTTATACTACCTACGTTCGTTTCCAAGCCCTCCATCGGGAACATATGGACCAATGCAACAACATCTTGAGCGCCGCCCAATGTAAAAGAATATATATATATATATATATATATATATATTAATAACAATAATAATAATAAATAAAGCTCACGGCAGCCGGAGATGCCCATCGACGATACGGAATTTGCAAGCGTGCGTAGGGTAATAAGGGGAGGGTGTTGATGTTGCAACATGGCGGCTAGCAGTGATGTCATGTGATGTTTTCACGGCCGCTTGCCAAGGCCCTTCCAGATCATGACTCTAGCCAACAATAACAAAAAAAAAAAAAAAAAAAAAAAAAGAGAACCTTTGGCGTAGGGTCTATTTTAATTATTAATTAATTATTTGTTTGTTTGTTTGTTTGTTTGTTTATTTGCATTTATTATTATTATTCATGAAATTTTGTTTTTCCGGCGCAGCGCAAAGCACCAGGTTGACCAAACTAAACACACTAAACAAAAAAAGGCACTGCGGAACTCGAAACTGGGAAAGCAAAGGAACGTCTTCTCGTCTCCACTTCTTCCGAGCTGTTTCGCTTCCAGCCTTGCTTTCCTCTCTTCCGACCTTCATTTTCCATCTTGCCTCTTTTCCCTCTCACTCTCTCCCTCTCCCTCCCCCCCCCCCTCTCTCTCTCCCTCCTCGCTCTTTCGCCCAGCGTCAGTTGCAGCTGCTTTTGCGAGGCACCGGCTCGAGCCCTGTGGTTCTTTTCCCGCTGTTTGGCTGCCTTTGCATATCTTGACTCTTTTTTTCCTTCTTTTCTTTTCTTTTTTTTTTTTTCCCCTCTCGGCTCGCTCAATCGATCTGTCCTCGTTGGCTGTCCTCCTCTTCGTTCCAAAGCCCCGACGATTAATTCCTGGCTGCCGAGGTTGCTGCGCCGTAACCGCTTGAGGGAAAAAAAATAAAAGAAGAAGAAGAAGAAGAAGAAGAAGAAGAAGAAGAAAGTTGGGCCAGGAAAAAAAAGGGAAAGCTTTCAGCTGCCGCAGCAGAGGCGCACGCAAGATAGCATCCGAAGCCATGACGGACCCACGCAATTCGTCATCTTACTCGGTTGTGCCGCAACTGCAGTACAACACTGTCAGCGGCGTCAATGGTCCGCTGGTTATCGTTGAGAATGTGCGAGATATTCCTCATCTTTTCCTCTCCCTCGCTTTGTCTATCTTTTCTGCCATGGGGCCCAAAACGGAGTGGGATGCGGATTTGTTGTCTACAGGAGGCTAACGATTGATTGCGTATCTAGGTCAAATTCCCGCGATATAATGAGATTGTCACGCTTACGCTGCCCGACGGTACGGAGAGGAATGGACAGGTTCTGGAAGCTCGAGGTGCGTGACAAACTTCTTGTGCATGATATATATAATATATATCTACATATCTACACACACACATATATATATATATCTGAGCATAGGCACTGCCAATGGCCGTGCGGGAAAACGGGGGGGCGGGGCCGGAGCTCTAACAATGGAGCGCTAGGTGACCGAGCTGTCGTCCAAGTCTTTGAGGGTACTCCCGGTATCGATGTGATGAAGGTGAGTGGAAGCCATGGCCGGTTGGTTGACTTTGGAGGATCTATGGCTGAGAAGACGTGTGTGTACAACGACCAGACCCGTGTCAAATTCACCGGCCAGAGCCTCAAGCTCGGTGTCTCGGAGGACATGCTTGGCCGTATCTTTGATGGATCTGGACGAGCCATCGACAAGGGTCCCAAGGTGCTCCCGGAAGAGTACCTCGACATCAACGGCAGTCCAATTAACCCATTTTCCCGAGTGAGTTGTCCTGTCTATGCTTTGCCTCATGGTTTTGAGGTCGCATCGACTCACTTTTTCTTCTTTTTTTTTTTTTTTTTTCGTTTTATTTTTTTTTAGGAATACCCCGAAGAAATGATTGCGACTGGTATCTCGGCCATTGATACGATGAACTCGATTGCTCGAGGACAAAAGATTCCCATCTTCTCGGCCTCTGGTCTGCCGCACAACGAAATCGCTGCTCAGATTTGCCGACAGGCCGGCTTGGTCAAGCAGCATGGTATTACTAACAAGGGAGTCCACGACGGCCACGAGGAGAACTTCTCCATCGTGTTCGGTGCCATGGGTGTCAACTTGGAAACCGCTCGCTTCTTCACGCGCGACTTTGAGGAGAACGGCAGTTTGGAGCGCACCACGCTGTTCCTCAACCTCGCCAACGATCCTACGTCAGTGTTCTTACTTTCTTTCTTGCTTTCTTTCTTTCTTCGTTTCATGGTCAAAAACTATTGAAATGACTCGCGGCTGACGGTTCCATAGCATCGAGCGTATCATTACCCCTCGCCTTGCCCTCACGACGGCCGAGTACTACGCCTACCAGCTCGAGAAGCACGTCTTGGTCATCTTGACGGACTTGTCGGCCTACTGCGACGCTCTCCGTGAGGTTTCCGCCGCTCGAGAAGAAGTTCCCGGTCGTCGTGGTTTCCCCGGCTACATGTACACTGATCTGTCGACCATTTACGAACGGGCTGGACGCGTGACGGGACGCAACGGTTCCATCACCCAGATTCCCATCCTGACCATGCCCAACGACGACATCACCCATCCCATCCCCGACTTGACCGGATACATCACCGAGGGCCAGATCTTCGTCGATCGGCCTCTTTACAACCGTGGCATCTACCCACCGATCAACGTGCTGCCGTCGCTGTCGCGTTTGATGAAGTCGGCCATTGGCGAAGGCATGACGCGCAAGGATCACGGCGATGTGTCCAACCAGCTGTACGCCAAGTACGCCATCGGTCGCGATGCCGCCGCCATGAAGGCTGTCGTCGGTGAAGAGGCGCTGTCGTCCGAGGACAAGCTGTCGCTCGAGTTCTTGGACAAGTTTGAGCGCCAATTCATCAGCCAGGGCGCCTACGAGTCCCGAACGATTTACGAGTCTCTGGATCTGGCCTGGAGCCTGCTCCGCATCTACCCCAAGGAGCTGCTCAACCGCATCCCGGCCAAGATTCTCAACGAGTTCTACCAGCGATCCCAGAAGGACGCCAAGGCGAAGGGAAAGGCGCGAGCAGATGTTGCCTCGAACGACAGGCAGCAGGCCGAGGAGAACCTGATTGACGCATGAAGACGCCCCTCTCCCTTGCGGTTTAATTTTTTTTTGGGCGAGCGGGAAGCACAAAGTATAGATATATGTTCGTCTTGGGAAGTGTGAGATATTATACGTGGTAGAAGGCGAGGTGAACAAGTCGCGAGTTTTAGGCCAACTAGTATCGTTTTATTTTCATCTTTGTTTTCTACGACTGCGCCGCAAAGGGGCGAGCAATCTGGCACGATTATGGACAAGGCTTGTGGCGTGTGAATATAGGGGCAGCAGAGTAAATGTCAAGTCCGTTGCCCCAAAAACAGAAGAAGAAAAAAAGAGAGATGTCCTATTTGAAGAGTTAAAAACTCCTATTTTGAAAATAGGTAATGGCGAAGCAGAACGTGAATGGCTGGCTTGACACTCTTTGCTTTCACGGCCCAGCCAAAGTCCCAGCCGAAGTCATCAAATTCCTCGCGCAAGGGCAGCAGATGAGCTGCCAACGTGGTCTTGGGTCGTTTGCATGGGTTAGGTTAATATATATATGGCCTTTATAAGTTTTTTGTTGATTTTTATTTATTTATTTATTCAATTTTGCTGACATGTGGGCGCCTCCATTCTCGGGCGTTTTTTTGCGTGTGGAGTTTTTGGAAGTTGTGCTAGCGCAGGAACGTTGTATCCCAAACGATGACAAAAAAATAAAAAATAAATAAATAAAAAATAAATAAATAAAAAATGCAAATAATAGATGAAGGATGTCAAAAAAAAAAAAAGGGAAGAAAAATGCCTCTGGCTCGGGCTGAGTGAGTGCCCCCCCGGCTATTCGGAGCCGTGATGCCGCGACAAACTTGGGAGACCTGCCTAAACAAGAGATATTGCCCTCTGCGTACACGCGGGGGCCACGGACCAGGCGAAATACCACCCTCATGGGATTGTAGTACTCCGTAGTCGTATCGCCGTCGCCTGAGGCTGCCGAAGTAGGAAACTACTGTTTTTTGCGGTACGGAATAGGTAGTCCAGTGTGTGTGTGTATGTGATGTGTGTGATGTGTGTGATGTGTGATGTGTGATGTGTGTCTATTCTATGTAACGTCTCCTCCTTCTTGTTCTTTGTTCTTGTTTTCTTGTACTTGTTCTTGTTCTCCTTCTCCTTCTTTCTTCCTCCTTCTTCTACTTCTCATACTACTACTACTACTACTACTGCTTTTATCATATTATTGTTCATTTGTTAATTACTATTGTCATCATCATTTTTTGGGTTTGGTCAGACGTTATAGGTGAAACACACGACCATCACTTTTACTTGCTCTCACTTTTGCTGAGAAAGTTGAGTAAAATCCTCACTCGGACTCCTCGATCCCCACGATGGGGGTTTTCTTTCCGGCGTTATATACCGTCCGTCGTCCTCGGGCTGTAAAGGGCCATCTCGCCTTTTCGATATCGGGCAAAGCAAGCAGCCTCTTTGTCGCGTTCCTTTCTTCTCTTCTCTTCTTGTCCCTTTTGCTTTTGCCTGCTTGTGGGGGGCGGCTATTCTTCTCTTTGTATACATATATACATACGTATATATATATATATAAACACACACACACACATATATATATATAAACATATATATATAAACACACACATATATAAACATATATATATATATATATATATATATATATATATATATAAAAGAGCCAAGATGCTTACCAGCACTCTCCTCGTCCATCTTGGCCTCGCGAGCTTCGCGGCCGCCGCTCCCTCAAGCATCAAGGCCCGCCAGGCCTCTGGTGGCCAGAATGCCGTCTACTGGGGTGCTACCAACAACGAGAACGACAACCTTTCGGCGTATTGCACCTCCGGCGCGGGCATCGACATCGTCATCCTCTCGTTCCTGGACATCTACGGCGCCACCGGCAACATCCCGGCGGGCAACATTGGCAACTCGTGCTACGTGGGCACGACGGGAGTGCCTCAGCAGTGCGACGGCTTGGCCTCGTCCATCGCGGCCTGCCAGGCCGCCGGCATCAAGGTGATCCTGTCGCTCGGCGGCGCCGCCAGCTCGTACTCGCTGCAGTCCCAGTCGCAGGCCGAGGCCATAGGCCAGTATCTCTGGAGCGCGTACGGCAACGCCGCCGCCGGCGGATCCGTCCAGCGCCCCTTTGGCAGCGTCTTCGTCAACGGCTTCGACCTCGACATCGAGCTCAACGCCGGCAGCCAGTACTACCAGTACCTCATCTCGACGCTCCGCTCCAACTTTGCCAGCGACCCCGGCAACACCTACTACATCACCGGCGCCCCCCAGTGCCCCATCCCCGAGCCCAACATGGGCGAGATCATCAGCAGCTCGCAGTTCGACTACCTGTGGGTTCAGTTCTACAACAACAACCCGACCTGCTCCCTGGGCCTGCCCGGCGACGCGCCGTTCAACTTTGACGACTGGGCGGCCTTCGTCGCGACCACGCCCTCCAAGAACGCGAAGCTCTTCATCGGCGCCCCGGCCTCCACGCTGGCCGCCAACGGCAATGCCGGCGGAGCGATATACTACGCCACGCCCGACCAGCTGGCCTCCGTCGTGGCCGGCGCCCGGTCCAGCCCCTATTTCGGCGGCATCATGCTGTGGGACGCCGGCTACTCCGACTCCAACGTCAACGCCGGCTGCAACTTTGCACAGGAGGCCAAGAGCATCCTCCTCACCGGCTCTCCCTGCGGCGGATCGCCTCCCGTCGGCTCCAACACCCCGACCAGCACCTCCAAGGTGCCTCCGCCGGCCTCTTCCACTCCGTCGAGCCCGGGAGGCGGCACCGTTCCCCAGTATGGCCAGGTAAGTAAGCCTTGCTCGATCAAGTGGCAGAGACGAAAGTTGCTTTTTTTTTTTCGGCCTCTCTCTCTCTCCCCCTCCCTCTCCCCCTCCCCCTTGAGAGCATTTTGAACTAACCATCCATTCGACAGTGCGGTGGAGAGGGCTATACAGGCCCGACTCAGTGTGTCGCCCCATACAATTGCGTTGCCGAGGGTGCGTGGTGGTCATCCTGCCAGTAAATAATGGATGGAAAGCCGGCATGTATTTCATCGAGGGCGTCTCTTGTTTTTTCTTTTTTTCTTTTTTTTTCTTTTATTATGATCATGATGCGAAATGTGGGATTGATTATTGAAAAAAACTAAGGATCAAGTAGGACCGAAGGGAAACGAGGGGGTTGGGAAAATAAAATTCAATAAAATTCAATAAAATGAAAAATAAAATAAAAATGAAAATAAAAATAAAAAATAAAAAAACAAGTTCTCCAAACCAACCCATCAATCTATGACTAATCTCTCTCATCTCCCAAACCAACTTGTTTCTTCTTTGTAATTAAATTATCCAGAGGGCCAGAGGGAGAAATCGGTCCTGGTTCGGCACTACTTAGCCAACACCTGGTAATCGGGACATGTAGCCATTGGAGCGCTTACATACCGTTAGGCAGACCAGACCAAAAAAAGAACAAGGCCTAATAATTAGAGGAATAGCATTACTATTACTATTATCAACTACGTAGTTGTAATTGAGAGACAGGCATCATCGCTGATGTGCTGGTCTTTTGGCCCCACGCTGAACTGACGCTGCCTCGGCTTTGTTGGTTAGTTGTGTTGGTTATTGGGTTATCAGGGGATCTTTGTGGGACGTGGGCGGCTGCGGGGCCCCGCAAAAACGCAAACCGGGGGGGGGGGGGAACTTGTTGAGAACTGTGTTCTGAGTCTTTTGAATCTGGATACGTATGT
This sequence comes from Trichoderma cornu-damae, assembly GCA_020631695.1. NCBI lineage: Eukaryota > Fungi > Ascomycota > Sordariomycetes > Hypocreales > Hypocreaceae > Trichoderma > Trichoderma cornu-damae. The sequence goes on from CM036089.1 coordinate 4,798,388, forward strand.
ATTAGATAATAGAGCACAAGCTGTGATTTTATTACCGGAGTACATGCGTAATGTAGAGAAGATAGTAAGAAGCCAGTCAATTGGCTGGCTAGAGCCTCGAAACAAGACAAAACAAAACAAGACAAAAAAAAAAGAAAGAAAGAAAAGAAAAGAAAAGAACAGGGCCGTTTTGCCGTTTTGCAATTTGGGAACGGGCTTGTGCTTCTGCTGGGCTGGCCGGCTTTACATCGGGCCATTACAAAAAAAAATTATATATTTTTTATTTTATGCCTGGGAGCTAAAGCTTGGGAGTCGAACAATCTCGCCGAACACAAAAATGCAGCAGATCCTTCGCCCGATCCTCCGTCTTCTCTCCTGTGCATTTGAGAATTTGCGGAATCCCCATTAGCTGGCTGGCTGGGTGCTTCTCCTTCTCCTCATCGCCACCGCTCGCACAGATGGTCCGAGGATCGCATTCTCACCCCCCCCCCTTCTCAGGCTCCCAACACCCCGGATCGTCATCCTTGATTGCCCATTATGGAGATGCATGGGCTGGTCGGGACCTACAGATCCGCATCAGGTGGATGGACAAAGGGGCCGAAAACACGAGATGCTGCTGTGCTCAATGTAACATTGGCGTGAGAGATGCTGTGTCGCTCAGATGCGAGCTGAGCGCGCGTCTCGGAGTGCTACATATGGGGGGGGGGGGCATTGGCCCTTCCAGATTGACAACGTCTCGGATATCTCTCCCACTCACCCCCGCCCCCTTTTATCTTTTCTTTTTCTTTTTTTTTTTTGGTTCCTCTTCTCTTGCTCTGCAGGCTTGGGTGCTTCTTTTATCTAGGCCGCGCTGCTTGTGTGAGTGTCATTGAATTTTTCAACTTCCACCAACTCGGAGAGAAGAAAGGACAGTCAGACCAGGGATCGTCTCCGGAGCCGCACTGCACATCATGAAGCTCACGAGCAATTCGCTGGTTCTCCTGGCCGCGGCCTCTGCCCTCCCGCTTGCGGTGAGCGCCACGAGCGTCGGAAGCGGCCCAGATAAGGACGGCAAGTATTGGATCCGGGCAAAGGGCATCGAGGCTTCCTTCATACCGTACGGGGCCTCCATTTCGAACCTCTTCATCAATGATCGCTACGGCATCCAGCGCGACATCGTCGGCGGCTTCGACAATGCGTCGTACTACTCCATTGACAAGCAGCATCCGCACTTTGGCGGCGTGCCGGGCCGCTACGCGAATCGCATCAAGAACAGCACCTTCACCATTGACGGCACGACATACCACACCCTGCCCAATGAGAATCCCACAAAGGCCGAGCCCAACGGGACGGATACTCTGCACGGGGGGCCGGACGGCTGGGACTGGCGCAACTTCACCGTCTCGGCGCACACTCCCACCAGCATCACCTTTAGCATAGTCGATCCGGACGGCAAAGAGGGCTTCCCCGGCGAGGTGGTCTCGTACATAACGTACACGGTGCAGGAGATGCAATGGGACATGAAGATGGTGGCGCTGGCGACGACGAAGAAGACGCCCATCATGCTCAGCAGCCACACGTACTGGAACCTGGACGGCTTCGCCAACAACGAGACCCAGACCGTGCTGAACCATACGCTGCATCTCCCGTACAGCGGACAGCGCGTCGGCGTGGACGGCTTCCTGATCCCGACGGGCGAGATCTTGGCGAACACGAAGGACACGGCCAACGATTTCTGGTCGAGGCCAAAGCAGTTCGTCGAGGGCTTCCAGCAGAGTGGCATCCAGAACAACTGCGGCAACAATTGCCCCGGTTATGGTGAGGGTCCCTCTTTTTTTTTTTCACACACACACTCTCTCTCCCTCTCCCTCTCTCCCTCTCTCTCTTTCTCTTCTTTCATTGGTTGTGCGACGGACGAACTAACATCGCGGCGACAGACAATTGCTACCTCGTCAACCGGGACGCGCTGCAGTCCTTTGACTGGCGGACCGAAGGCCCCATTGCCAGGCTGTCTTCGGCTTGGTCAGGCATTCATCTCGACATCTATTCCGATCAGGCGGCCTTCCAGGTGTACAGCTGCAACGGGCAAAACGGCTCGGTGGCGTTGAAGAAGACGCAGGGCCTGCACAACAACAAGCAGTTCCCGAGGACGATCCCGGTATACGGGTGTGTGGCGTTGGAGGTGGAGGACTGGATCGACGGCATCAACAACCCGGAATGGGGGAGGAAGCAGATCTTTGGACCTGGCGATGCCCCCTATGTGCTCCAGGCAAGCCATAGGTTTCGTATCGACGAGAAGTGAGAAGGGTGTTTTGTTGAGAAAAAGACGGTGTCGGTAAGAGGAAGAATGAGGAATAGTCTTTTGATTTCTAGTTGCTATAGTATTGAAGTTTCTAGTTGCTATAGTATTGAAGTTTCTAGTTGCTATAGTATTGACGTTTCTAGTTGCTATCTATAGTATTGATTATCTCGTGTATACAACAATTCACTGTAATGGAGCGTACGGAAAGATTTTGTTATGCTCGTACGTATACTTGGCAATGAATTGTTTTGCGAATATTTTGCTCGTTTTTTGGGGCGAATTTTTTTTTCAAACCTTTTTTTTTAAAAAAAATTTATTGAATTTTTTATTTCCTTTGATTTTCCTTTGATTTTCCCTTTATTTTCCTTTTATTTTTCTTTACAATTTGATGGTTTTTTTTTTTTTTGGATTTTTCCCTTGGCGTAGGTTCCCGGCAGTCCAATGTGGGGGGGCCGCTTCGTTCAATCTTCACCCCCACCTTCTGTAAGGCTGCGCTAATTGAAAAAAAAAAAAAAAAAAAAAAAAAAAAAAAAAAGCCCTTTTTGTTTCATTGGCATATATTTGATGAGGAAGGAGAAAAACAATTGCTTCCATCTTGAATTTTCACTCGAATACGTATTTCAGACAAATTGAGCACACAGACAGTTTACACTTTTGCTTTTTCACATAACGACGACGACGCAGCATCTCGCCATTTCCAACCGGAGAAGAAAAAAAAAAAACGAACCAAAGAGGCTTGATTATAGCGAGGGGCAGCGAGGGGTCCAAAGGGAAGGGGAAACAAAGGGAAAGGAAAGAAAAGAAAAGACAAAAGACAAAAAGACACACACACACACACAAAAAAAAAGGGGGGGAGAAAAAAAAAAAGAGCTGGAATAAAAGCCGCCGCCAGTCAGGGATGGAGGACGACAGGGCGCTCGTTGATCTCGGCACAGCAGCAGACATTGAAGAGGCGCGAATGCAAGTTCGTGCAACAGAAACCGAAGCCGCAAAGGATAAGGTACCGGCAACCAGGCAGCCCAAGAGGCGGTTCGTTGGACGAAGAGCGGCAGACGAGGCTGCGGCGGCAAAGGGGACAGCAGAGGGGGGAGGCGGCGGCGCTATCCAAGGTGCGTTGACGACAGCACAAAATGCCCCGGCCTCATCGTTGTGTCGGGCTGGCTAACGATGGCGCCATCCATGTTGTAGCTGCCAAACCTCGACGAGCTCCCCGACTGCTCAGCAGAGTTCCCAAAGAGATATTGGAAGACGCCGGCCTCAAGGAGGCGGTGGCGCTGCTGCCGGCCAACTACAACTTCGAAATCCCAAAGACGATACACCGGGTGCGGGAGTCGGGGGCGCGCAGAGTAGCGCTGCAGATGCCCGAGGGCCTTCTCATGTTCGCGACCACCATCTCGGACATTGTGACGCAGTTCTGCCCGGGCGTGGAGACGCTCATCATGGGCGACGTGACGTACGGCGCGTGCTGCATCGACGACTACACCGCGCGGGCGCTGGGCTGCGACCTGCTGGTGCACTACGCGCACAGCTGCTTGATCCCCGTCGACGTGACCAAGATCAAGACGCTGTACGTCTTTGTCGACATCAGCATTGACACGGCGCATTTGGTGGCGTCGCTGGAGAGGAACTTTGCCAGCGGCAAGACCATGGCCCTCGTCGGCACCATTCAGTTCAACGCCACCATCCACGGCGTGAGAAGCAGCCTCGAAGCCGCCGGTTTCGGCGTCGTTGTGCCGCAGATCGCGCCGCTCAGCAAGGGCGAGATCCTGGGCTGCACGTCGCCGCGCCTGCGCGACGAGGACGGCATCGATCTCATCCTCTACCTCGGCGACGGGCGCTTCCACCTCGAGAGCGTCATGATCCACAACCCTACCATCCCCGCCTACCGCTACGACCCTTATTCGCGCAAGCTGACGCGGGAGACGTACGGCCACGACGAGATGCAGTCGGTGCGCCGTTCCGCCATCCAGACGGCCCGCAAAGCCCGTCGCTGGGGCCTCATCCTCGGATCCCTCGGCCGCCAGGGGAATCCACATACGCTGGCCTTGATTGAGCGTGAGCTGGCCGAGCGCGGCATACCCAAAATCGACCTCCTTCTCAGTGAAATCTTCCCCGGAAAGCTCGCCATGATGAGCGACGTCGAGTGCTGGGTCCAGGTGGCGTGCCCGCGTCTGAGCATCGACTGGGGATACGCCTTCCCGAGGCCGCTCCTGACTCCTTACGAGGCGCTCGTCGCGCTGGGGAAGAGAGGCGGTTGGGGCAAAGAGGAGGGCGGCGATGGCATATACCCGATGGACTACTATGGAAGAGACGGTCTGGGGAGAACGAAGCCGCTGGAGGGCGTGGCTTCGTCATGACGCCTTTAGTGTGGCGCGTGCAACCATGCAAGCTGATTCACTTACCAAGAGGTCACGAAGAGGTCCGAAGATCTAGCAAGTGCCGATATTTTGCAATGGCGGATATTCTCTCTCAATCTATGAAAAAAAGAGAAAGAAAAAAAAACTCGAATCGGCAATACTAGACGAGGCATGCGTTTTGGCATTTTGTATATGGGAGATGATTACCGTTATGCCATGGCCTCTCTCAGCACGGAGGTCTGCTTCTCTTGGCCTTGCCTTTGCGCTCTCGTGCTCTCTCTGTCCCTCTCTCGAGGCTGACTAGCTAAGTACTAGGTTTTGATGGTAACCGTGGAGAGCGAAGAGCTGCCGATTTAAAAATTGGGGTCCTTTGCCTCCCATCGTATAGATGGACAACCCCTGACGATGGCTTCTCATCTGGAATGATTGTGTAAAGCAATTTTTCTATTCTTTTTTTTTTTTTTTTTTTTTTTACAAAAAAAAAATAAAGAGAGAGAAAGAGAGTGAGACCTCCTGGAAGGAACCTTGTTGAATGCGGCATCGTGCATAGGATATCGTACAAACCTTTCATCTAACAAATTGGGGGGGGGGGGGGGTTCCGTAATTCCCCTTTACTCGACTCCATCATGATGAAGCTGGGGCATTGGCCGTCCCAACAGGTTCCGGCCGGCTCGCAAACATGAGCTTGTACTTGACAATCTCCACCACCTCTAGATTGTCACCTTCCTCCACGTAGGGCCCGGAAGAGCTCTGCAGCGTCCTGTTTTGGCGTTTCCTCACCACGGCAATCGCCTTGGGAAGCTTCTTCACTTCGCCGGTGAGACGCTGATGCTGGCCGATGTACATGTGGACTCGCTTCATCCAGGCAGAGCCGATGGCATCCGGCGAATATTCTGGAAATTCAAGCCTGCCCACCTCGACGTCTCCCAGGGCCTCGCCTTTGCCGTCCTGGGGGAGATTGATGCTTCCTTGGAGCTCGAGGATGGCGAGACCAGAGGGAGTCTGGAGGAGAGTGGGAAGCGGATTGGTGGGGGCCGGAGAGGGAGGCTGCTTGGATGGAGGATAGAGCTTTGCGGTGGATGATGACATGGCTGAATTGGATATGTCTTGCGTGAACTCGGGGAGCAGAAGAATAAGAAAAAGGGCAGAGGTGGAAGACGAGAGTGTATTGTTTGTTGTGTAATTTTAGTAGTTATAAAAGGATGATTGTATCAGTTGTACGTATTAGATACGTCCTCTGGTTGGCAAACTTATTGCATAGGAATAGGAAGCCTGAGGGTGGTGGCTGAGGATCCCGCCCCACAGTGCACAGAACAGGAATCTGGGCTGGATCTCGGTGGATCGACGCCACACCCCTTTTTCCCCCGGGGCTGAGAAAAGTTTGGGCTGGTGCAGCACAAGCCACAGGCATCCCGCGGCGGGATATCCTTCCACCGAACTGGAGAGCTCGAGAGCTCGAACTCAGCCACAGGTCACGTACCTCGCAAGTGGCGCCGAGCCCTGATTGGCCAGGTTAATTTTCCACACGCCAAAATGGAGCCCTAGGCAATGCACACAACTTTTTTTTTTTTTATAATTTTTTTTTTGTTCGTTTTCCCCATTCCTTCAAACCCCCCCCAAAAGCCGACTTCACGCGAGCCAGGTCAAGTAAAAAAAAAACACTTGCACCACCACAACACTGGCAAGATGAAGGTACGATGGCAATCATGCTGCTGCTGTTTTTGATCTCTTCCCCCCTCCCCTTCCCCTCCCCTCCTTCGCCGCTCAGCCTCCTCTCTCAATGCGAACTTTGGCAAAACCATTCGATCCGCATGGCAAGGAGCCGCAAACTTCGCGTTCTCCTTTTTTGCACACTGTCGTTTGTTGAGGTCCGCCGGCGTCGCTAGCTAAGCTAACTCTCGATTCTCTTCTTCTACAGTTGAACATTTCCTACCCTGCCAATGGCAGCCAGAAGCTCATCGACGTTGAAGATGAGCGTAAGCTCGCCGTCTTCATGGAGAAGCGGGTACGTCGATATCTATATATATATATATATATATTCCCCATCCCTTACGGACGAGCAAGAATGTGTGAATTTTTGGTCATCGACGACAATGCGCGCTCGATATCGAACCTTTTTTTTTTTTTTTCTTATTTTGATCCTGGCCCCCTGTCTCGCAGCCAACAAAAAAAGAAAGAAAAGAAAAATGAATGAATGAATGAATGAATGAAAAAAAAAAAGAATCACAGGTTAACATTCAAGATTAGATGGGCGCCGAGGTCCCCGGTGACTCTGTCGGTGACGAGTTCAAGGGATACATCTTCCGCATCACTGGTGGAAACGACAAGCAAGGTTTCCCCATGAAGCAGGGTGTCATGCACCCCAGCCGTGTCCGCCTCCTCCTCGCCGACGGCCACTCCTGCTACCGCCCCCGACGAACCGGTGAGCGCAAGCGAAAGTCCGTCCGCGGCTGCATCGTCGGCATGGACCTTTCCGTCCTCGCCCTCAGCATCGTCAAGCAGGGCGATGCCGACATCCCCGGCCTGACCGACGTCGTTCAGCCCAAGCGCCTCGGCCCCAAGCGAGCCACCAAGATCCGCAAGTTCTTCAACCTCACCAAGGATGACGATGTATGTTTCACCCTGTACCCATACTCGGTCATCGCCTATCAGGAGCTGCGGCGGAGGGAATGGCAGTCCTGGTAGAGTGTGAGAAAGAGACCACTGCGCACAACTCTCTGTTGGCCGCTCTTGGAAATGCCCCCAAGGCCACGGCAGAGTTGAGCCCGGTGCCGAGGTTTTCAAAAATCATAAGCAGCATTATGAATTCAATGGAACTAATCACCATTGGCGCAAAAAAAAATTAGGTCCGCAAATACGTCATCCGACGAGAGGTCCAGCCCAAGGGCGAGGGCAAGAAGCCTTACACCAAGGCCCCCAAGATCCAGAGACTGGTCACCCCCCAGCGTCTGCAGCACAAGCGCCACCGTCTTGCCCTCAAGCGCCGCCAGGCCGAGAAGGTCAAGGATGAGGCTGTGAGTATTTTTTTTAAAAAAAATTCTTTTCTTTTCTTTTCTTTTCTTTTTTTTTTTAAAAAAAAAAAAAAAACCAAAACTCTTCATTCTGTTCAAGTTGCTGACCTACTCCAAACCAGAACGAATATGCCCAGATCCTGGCCAAGCGTGTCGCCGAGGCCAAGGCCCACAAGGCCGATGCCCGCAAGCGACGAGCAAGCTCCATGCACAAATAAGGGTTCGGCGTTTGTTTTATAATGAAAGAGAAAAAGAAAAATAAGGGGAATCATCATCATACCTTGGTCCTGTGGTTTGCATGCATTGGGAGTGAGGAATCTCTCAGGCTTCATTTTTGGGTCCACCTGCCACGAATGTATTAGAAAGAAGCATTTCGACGTTATTTCAAAATGCATTCATCACACAACTAATCTTTTGGCGTTTTTTCGTGTCTTTTGTTCCAGTTTTTTTTTTTTTTTTTTTGCTGTGAAATTATAGTACAACCTGCCGAGTCATTGAAATCCGCCCGTGTCGTCGTAAAATCAGTGTTTTATGTCTTTTGGGGGAAGATACGGCATCCAGTCCTCAAAATGCTCCTCCACGAGCACCGAACGTTGGGAAAACACTCCAACACGTGGAATTGCATATATATATGTATATATGTATATATGTATATATGTATATATGTATATATGTATATATGTATATATATACTGGGTACCATGTACATGTGAGAGTGCGTATGCTAACTACTTATACAAGTATTCAATACCTCGTCTTATTTCAAACGAATAAATCCAGGTTCCAGCTAATTTAATTGGCTTAAATCTTCCTATTGACCCCATAATAAATCATCGTCGAAGTTGCGAGGGAACCACAATAAATCCATAACTAGCCAATTAAAATTCAATATAGAGCTTCATTGACCAATTAAACTCCTTAATTCTTCATTTATTGTGGTTCCCTCGCAACTTCGACGATGAAAATGGAATTTCAATTGAACTTGGCAGTGGTTCCTTCATTCGAGAATATTTGGCATTAATGCATGAAAAGCCTATTTGTATTTGCCCAATTCTAAGTCCGGGTAGTCCCTAATCTACTTGAAAGCAAACTGTCATTTAACCACCCCTGCCAAACAGAAAAAAGCCTTTGCTTTCCATCTTCATTCCCATGTCGAGAGACGTTGCCAGAGCCAGAGAGATCTGCACTTCTCTTTAGCAAGGCGAACATTTCCGAATGGGAACTTTTCCTTTTCCCTTTTTTCCCTTTCCCCTTTCCCCCTTTCCCCTTTCCCCTTTTTTTTCCTTTTTTTTTCTTTCTTTTTTCTTTCTTTTTTCTTTCTTTCCTTTTTTTTTTCTTTTTAGGTTTTAAATCTCCATCCCGAACCCTAAAGGGCCGTGTTCCTACAGTCATAAAATGCTCACAAAGAAGACTATATACTTCTCTCGGCCACTCAGCTCCCGATACTTCATAACATGCCGCATTCGTTGAAAATCGCACCGTCCCCAATGTCTCCCATTAGGCGAAGCCGAAGTAATCGCTACCCTGAGTAATGGCTTTAATTATTTGCGACCGAAGTATGTCGTAGCTGTCATACTCGGGGAGATCGAGCTCTAAACCAGGCATGTTAGTATATCAAATTTCTGTGTCATGACAAATGTGGATGGGTGAGCAGAAGAAATAAACATACGGTTAAAGCAGGTGTGCGTCGATGGGAGGCGATCCTTGTTTCCGTAATCGCGGTGGATGTTGAAACGGTTGACGCCGTTCATGCCTTCTAGCTCCTTGAAACCATTGAGGGGAACCTTGGAAGTGCCAGTGACAAACTGCAGCAACTTGGCCAGCTCTTCTTTGTCGAATGATCTGACTGCTCTCCAGAACCACTGAATTTGTGGAGAGGAGGGGCTATAGTTGTGGTACTCAGTGTTGGCTTTCCAGTCGTCAATATCAATGTCCGGAAGGCCGGAGATCAACAGTTCCAACTCCTGCTCGTTAAAGATGGAGATTAGCTCCGCAGGAATGATATCATGGAAACCTAAGAGGAGAATTAGAACTTGATTTTTTTTTCCTTCGCCAACACAGTCCTGGCAAAAAAAAACTTACCACTCAAAAAGTTCCCCATTTGCTCCTTGACGGAGGATAGGAGCTTATGCTCAACCACAACACGGACGTACTCGTGCTTGTTTTCCTCAGTCACCGCAATCTCTCTGCCGTTAGGGACAAGGTCTACAATCCTAGTAACGCCGAATTCATCGTCTTCCACCGAGAAGGTCTCCGTTATGATATCGGTAATATCGTTTTCCAGCATCCAGCAAAGGGATTTGTAGTAATCTGGATCAAACGATTCCATATCCTTGACAGAGACGGACTTTCCGAGGATGCGCTTGTACACGGCACGACTAAAGAAACAGTCGAGGAGGCGGCCCTCGTAAAGGGCCTTGCCAATGATGCGGCCGATGAACTTGAAGAACCTTAGATGTTCATCATTGATGCCACTCAGCTTGTTCGGGTGGAAGGTTGTGCGATCTGACGAAACTGGGATGAATAGAGCATAGTTGGGATCAAACATCTGCCGGGCCAAGACTTGAAACCACTCGCGAGTGACGCCTCCTGCGTCAACTCCCTCTTCGCCATTAAATCGAATGTTGAGCTTTCCGTATTTCATCTCGTCGCCTGACTTGAAGCAAAGCCACTTGAACGAGTCGTGGAAAACATGCTCCCGGCGAACAGACAGCTGGAGTGGCGGGTATGATGGACGGCTCTGGTTCTGACCGCTTCGCGAGTGAACGCTCCTGTTGAAATAATTGCGCTTGTTGTCAAACTCCAAGACCTTGGGATTCTTAACGAGCAAGGCAAAGGTGCCAGACATGAGCTTCGGATTGTGCCGCACAAGTTCGTTGAGGATTCGTCGGTGATCTTCCGTAAATGTGAAGAAGAGGTTGGCCGTGCGAGATTCCGGCTGTGGGCTGGACAACAGCATGTCCTTCCCAATCTGGCTAAGTGAGAGGTCATCGTTCGTCGTCGTGTTTTTACACACCACCATCAGGGACTCGATCAACGGAAGCAGTATTGTCGCGACGTTGAGCATGTTTTCCCGCTGGCGAATGGCGCTCAAACAAGCACTCAATTTCTCCCACATGGTCGCAAAGGTCGAATTGTGATAGAGCGAGGTAACAAGGTCTTGCTTCTCATTCTCGCCCGCCCCACTCTCGTCCGCCTCCTCGTTCTTCTTCTTTCCGTCAAAAAGATGGTCGAGAGCAGTAAGAACCCTGAGAAGTTTATTCTGCTCTGAAGCCCCTGGTGAAAACTTGGCGAGGGCGACCCCTTGAATCTCGGTACCAGAAGTAGCCGCGTCAATGTGCGGAAGCAAGTCATCCAGATCGGATACGATGTTGCCGCTCAGCAAGCGAGCTTGGCTCACCAACTCCTGGCCGAAGATTGCCTTTGCCCCCGGAATGGCTGACAGGTTTTTGATGGTGGAGATGGTATTCTGGAACGTCTTGGAGCTGCATTCTCTGGCTACAAATACTCTGACCACAAGCGTTAGATTCTGAGGGGGAATCACCGGGGGCTGCAGTTGGCGGGCGCGCTTCTGGGGCTCGCTCTTTGACTGCTCTTTTGAGTCCTCAGTTCCGGTGGCCTTCGGCTCAGCAGATGTGGCCGGCGCCGACGCTGCCTCGCCATCGGCCGTCTGTTGTTCGTTGTTGTTATCGTTGTTTTGCCGCTCAGCGTCGTTCGCCTCTGGGGCGGCCTCAGCCTCTGCTTCGGTTGCCTTTGAAGCCGATATGCCTTCTTCCTGCGTCTCTTTGCGTCGGCGGTCCAGGTTTTGGAGAGGGAGCGTAACTCGGTTCAGCAGGTCCGCCAGGTGCGTCATGACGAGCGAGCTTTCTGTCACAAGCTCGCGATCCAAGAGAGTCAACAGGGAGTTGATCGCATATTTGTGTGCCTTCTGGTCCTTCCCTTTTCCTCTGCGGCTCAGAGCCCTCTTGAGAGAAGACCCTACCGTCTCGTGCTCAGTCAGGAACAGCCAAGGAATGTGCGGGTTTTTGGTGCATAAATCGACAAGAAGATCTAGGCATTGCTGCACAATCAGTAGCGGCGACGTTTCAGAGTTTGTTTGGCCAGAGCCGGCAAGGCTGCCAATAGTTGTCAAGGTCCTCTTAAGGTTCTGTGGAGTCTTTGGATCGGCATCCTTTTCCTTGTCTCTCTGCTTTCTGGCTTTGAGCGAGAGCTGACCAAAACTGCGCTCAACGGCGTTCATGTCGGTACTGCCGTCTTGCAAAATCTGCAGGACAGTGCTGATAACCTCGAGGCGAGTCTGTCGATTCTCGCACACGTCTGCGAATACGCTGAAGAGGTAATTTCGGATAGAGCCTTGCTGAGCAATAAACATCAGACGCAGTAGTGTGGCTACGCCAGCCTTATCGAGCATCTGCACAACCGCCTTCCGTTGAGCCTTGTTCTCCCCTTGTTCATCAGGCGAACCTTGTACCGTGGCTCTACCAGCGCCAAGGGAAGTTCTACCTGGCAGAACGATCGGTCGCATACCTCGTTGATGAACCACCGGTGGGCGATGTTGATTCAGCGCTCGCACCTGGGCAGCCATTTCTGGAGGTAGCTGGCCCATGATGTCTTCGCCCTGGTCGATGAGTGCTTGTTCGCGAAGTTCCGGGGGGAATGTGAGTAGAATGCTGGCTGGATCCATATCTGCGGGAATTGCATCTGAGCCCTCAGGGCCCGCCTGGCGGCGACTGTCTTCGCGGTTACGACGCCGCTGTTCCTGCCTCTCTTGTTGCGCAATTTCCAATCGCAGCTCTTCCGGCAGAGCATCGAGGAACTCTTGAAACACCTCCGTCGTCTCTCCTGACGCCGCCTCCTCGCGGGCTTGAGATCGCCTCTCACTTACTGTTTGTGCAATGACCTCCTCTCGGAATTCTTCAGGAAGAGCAGCCAGGTATTCCGGATCAATGCCCAACTCGGTAACATCAACCTCTTCGCCTCTAATGACAGTCGTCACTCTGGGAACATTCGCCCTCGACGTATCTTCCGAGACATCGTTAGCTGCGACTACCGCAGAATCGGTCGATTCAACCCCTTCCATGGCTCCACTGCCTTGGGTTCGGTTCCCCTCGCCGGGGGGTTGCGATTCAGCATTCTGGCTGGCAGCAAGGGCGGCGGCTTCGGCGGCAAGTCTTGCAGCGGCTTCGCGTTCTTCTGCCTCTTTTCTCTCTCTTTCCGCTCTCTCTTCGGCCTCCTTGACTTCTCTGGCCAAGCGTTCTTCTTCCTCTCGCTTCTTTCGAGCTTCCTCGAGACGCTTTTGATTCTCGTCTTCCTCTGCCTTCAGTTTCTTCTCCAGCTCCATTGCTGCAGGGGTTAGCTGCGCGATGATAGTGTTGCCGAGTCTGGAAGCTTCCACGGCAGGGTTTCCACCGAAAATCATCCTCGCTTCTTCTTGATAGCGATCCATGGTTGATTCGGGGGTAAAGGCAACTGCTTGGTGCGGCTCTTGAGCTGCAGTATCTCGGCGCTGCTCGCTTCTCAGGCCACGGACAGGTCCAAGATCGGGGTTTCGAGAGCCACCGGGGCCGCTGATGTGCACGTGGAAGGCATGCTGATTACCGTTGCGCCCCATAATAGGCAAGAACTCCATCAGCTCTCCCAAGAAGCCCATCGGACCATCGATTATATGTCTGCCTGGGCCCAGGAAGCCATCTGGAAAGCGGAGGCCAATCGAATTTGAATGGCCTGGCCGCGATTGATTTTCTTGGGTCTGATCGCTGCGACGGAGCAACGGGTTGACTCCATCGTCTGCGTTAGATTGCTGTCCGTTACTACGATGGCTACGAGAGAAGTAGCTGCGGAAATCTTTGTTGAGCACTACGTTAGCAGATGCGCCAATGAGCGGCCATAAAAAAATTCTTCCCAACATACCATTTAGGTCTCGGTTCGAACCAGCCATGAACCGGGGAGGGAAAGGATTGCGATTGTCCATTCGCGCCAGGACTGGTCGCCTGCCAAAGCTATCGAGCAGGAGGAGCTGGCGATGCCTATCCTCAACCTCGGGAGTGAATCCATCCCACCCAAGGGCTGGCATTGGCGGTAACGGGTCGGTCACTATTTGCGAGGAAATTCAAGTTAGACGGCATCGATGCAAATTCACACAATGGTCTACTTACGCGGATAGTCATCATCATAGATGTATTCTTCGTCTTCAATGTCCTCATCATCGTCATCATCTAGGGGAAGAAGAAGAAAATCAGTCAAATCGCACGCCCAGTTGTCGGACAGTCAAGCCGCTACTCACCAGCTTCGTCGTGACCATCATCCATGTAATGCTCATCCAGCGCCTCCATCAGCTCCGGCTCATATCCGTCCTCGTTGCCACCCATAATGGCTCTTGCCATATTATCTAAGAGATCGCCAGGGCCCATGGGGTGTAGATGAGCCTCGTCCTCTTCTTGGCCTTCAGCTTCGTAGTCAATATCGTCAACCTCTGGTCCTCCATCCTCTTCGGCGCTGGTCTCGCTCTCCCACCCTGATTCTCCGTCATCTTCGATCGGGTTTCCGTCTTCATCAACAATTTCAACTCGGTCCTCAACATCCTCCATATCGGCGGAGTCAACTTCGTCATCCTCTTCATCGTCGTCACTAGCATCTTCGTCATCTTCATCGTCGTCGTCATCCATAATGACTTCAACCACCCCAGGGTCACCATGGAGGCCTTCGATCTCTCCCATCTCAGTGAGCTCCTCGTCTTCGTCACTGATATTGTCTTCGTCATCCGATATGTCTTCGTCTCCGTAATCCATCTCATCGTCATCATATTCATCCCCGTACATATCCTCGTCGTCGTCATCTTCTTCTCCGGACTCGGACTCATCTTCCCCGCGAGGTTCAAGCATGCCGAGGGCAGAGTTTCGATATAGATCAGGCGTTTCCTCCCGGCCCTCGTCCAAGTCCGACAGGGATGAAGTAGACGCAAATTCCTCATCGCTTTGGTCCGCCTGTGAGTCTGATGCTAGGATATTTGAATGACTGAGCTCCTTGGCAGTGTCGGTCAAAACTCGAAGCACGCGCAGGATATACTTAATCGCCCGTTTGACTCCCGGGAAATTCAGGTTAATCTCGGCAATGGATGATGTGAGCTTATCTAGGTAGCCCTTCTCGTACATGAGCCGCCGAAGCTGCGCTTGAGACCTTGACTGAACATTGTCAGCATTGCGGGACCCAGAGCTCTGCTCTTTATCTCTCTCTCCAATCATTTGATTCATTAACTCTGCCAGGCACTGCATCCGCGCATATCGAACCTCTAGTGGCTCATCGGTAAGCGGTGCTTTCTCATATGCCTTCAGTATAGTGTCGAGCACGAATTTGCGAACGAAGAGGAGATCCGGTTCATCGTCGTAAGCGTACTTTTCTTGCTTGCGTTCAAACACCTTCTCATTAGTCTTTGAAACCAAAGCAACCAAAACCTTTTGGGTCTGCGATGAAGTTGCGGCCTTCTTTTTAGACGCGATGCTGTCTGAAGTGCCGCTCAGATTGCTCTGGCACAACAAATCGTATATGAGATAGTTGAGAATGCTCGACCTTGGTTTGACAGGGGTGTTGGTAGATAGAGGAGGAGCACTGCGCTTGAAGTTGATGAACTCCACCTTAGTTCTGGTATAACTTTGAAGGAGTTCGGCCAAGCAGCTTAGCAAAAAGCATCTGTACACGAAAATCGGATGCTCTTCTGACTTGAACGTGGGCTTTGATGGCTTCTTATCCTTTCCATCAACAGCCACGCCGTCGACGGGAGAAACATCCTGTGCCTCTGCAGCTGTCGACTCGTTGTCTGATTTCGCATCTTTGCTGACTGCTAGCACTTCCTTGTCTTCAACCTCCCGATAGTTGACTAACTCGCAGAGAAGAAAATGAATGACTCCGTCGGGATTTTCGACCACGGGGCGTTTGCTGTCATGGTGCGGCTTATGGGCATCTGACATCTCTTTATCTCCCGATTCGGTTGACTGCTTGACATCCTCAGTCTGAACGTGCCCGGGATCTGGTTGGGCGACATTCGCACTGCTTTCCTCTTGCTCCTTCCAAACTAGGGCTTGAGACCGGGCCCCTTCGGTGGCTGGCACATTCCACCGTGAGAATTGAAGCAATTCGTGTGTTACTTCCACAAAGAGGTCGGGCGCGCGAAGGGCAATTGGTGCCATTGCGCGAAGATAGGTGGACACATCCAAATGGCCGCGCTGCGTGCGCTGGAGGTTGGGGAGGTCTGATTTGATTTCTGCTCTCATAATTTGCTTGATAACGTCCTCATCCTCGACAATGTGGCGGAGGATGGTGATGAGATGAGCTGTCAATCTAGTCTGCCTGAGACGCTCGGATCCCGAGCCTGACATTTGCTTGGCCATGAGGAAAAGTCTTTGCAGATTCTTCTTCTCGCCCACTTGCTTCGCCAACTGACGTCTGCGCGTCAGGATAATCAGAACTCGCAAAATTGCAGTTGCCAACATTTCCTCCTTCCCTATGCGTGGTAGCAAATCCAGCAGCGACTCCAGGACGTTAGAGCGTTGCTGATCATCGACCAAGGGTGTTCTAAGTTGGATGATGGGCTGCGAAACGGGGTCATCCAAAGACTTAGGGGGCTTCCATTGAACAGCGACAGGCTTCTCATCATGACTCAACAAAGTCTCTATTACGAGCAGAATGAAAGGGATCCAGGGCGGTAGCTCCTCAGTGGATGTAGATGGCGGTACTTTAAGGAACGCCACGTATTCGCCAATCTTGTCGCGTAATGTATCGATGTTTCGTCCAAAGAACATCTCATCTTGAAGCAAAAGAGCAAGAAGGTGGGCGTAGGAAGCAATGCACTTTCCATTACGCTTCTTCTCGTCTTCGTCCAAAGCGAGAGACGATAGAGCAAAGGTGAGTGTAGATCCAACTTCTTCGTGTGCTTCAGCGTTTTGATGTCGTAGAACCACGGTGACGATGAGCTCGGAAACCTCTATAGCTGTTTCCGGGTGGGCGCGAATTACGTCAAGACACTGGTCAATCAGATTATCTCGCAGCTTCGACCGATGGGCGTCAAGATCTTCTTTGAGTGCATTGAAGGAGGCGGCAGTAAATTGCTCGCTCGGGTTTTCCTCTCCACTAGGGGCAGCCGGTTCGGCGGCTTTTGGCGCTGTATCGGCACCAGTCTGGGCAGCCAAATTATCGTTCTCGGGAAGGCGAGATATCAGGTCGTCCAGGGTCTCCGCAGACGTGTCGGGGGACGTATCCAATGACATTGCCTCCGGATCAGGAACACGAGAGCCATTAGCATCTCGACCAGTTGTTGTTGGCGTATTCCCCTCTGCCAACGATGAAGCATCTGGGGCATCTTCGGGGGGAACAGGGTTTCGCGAGCCCGCCAACTCAGCCTCGTGGGCAGTACAGTATGCTGGGGCAGTGTCCGGGTTACCGTGAGTACGATACGCGGCTTCCTGGGCTAGGCTTTCGTCAAAGTCTTCGGAAAGTTGGCGAACAAGGCTTCTGACGGCTCGCCAGTCGAATCGCACATCTGTGTATTTGAGGAGTAAAAACGGAGCCTGGAAAGAGTTAGAGTCTATTGCTTTTCTTTCTTTCTTTCTTTCATTTTTTTCCCCTTTTTTTTTCCCATCTTAAGGAAGGGGTAAGAGGGAGAGAAAGACAACAAAGGAGTCGGGAAGGTTTTTTATTTAGTTACCTTTTCCTTTGGCATCGACTGCAATTCGTTCTCGCCCAGCGATACCATCTTGAGAATGTCAACGAGCCGTTTCACGGTCTGATCCGGCACCCGCTCCACGAAATTGGAATCCCAAAGCTCCATGACAACGGGCAATATGGCCGCCCGAAACTCGACAACAATTTGGCTGTGGATATTTGGAACAACTTGGGAGCGGTCCGTTTGCCGCTGGAGGTTGAAATACGAATGCGTGTCGGCAATATACTTTCCGTTGACTAGAATAAAGTACAAATCTAGTATCTTTTTGAGGCCAAAGGCAGCAACTTTGACCTTTGAGGATTCGTCGGCAGTAGCAGCGCCAGGACTCTTGACCGCATTAGCGAAAACCCGTAGCATGGAGTTGAGCACGGCAAGACCGTTGCGCTCCTTGAATGCGAGAAGAACAGGCATGATTAGTTGCATGTTCGAGCGGTCAGTTTGGCGAGATGAAGCTGCTGCGCAACGTTAGCATGCAACAAGAAACAATTGTAGCGACAGTTAGAAAAGAAGAAGATCCTCACGGTGGTCAATTAGCATCTCGTGGATGGTATGCAGCATGATAATCCAATAGTGGAAATCTTTAGATGTTGGCCCCGGAGCCTCCACAGATGGTCCGAGATGGTCGAGAACTGTATCGGCAAGCGCCCTTGCAATCTCCAAATGGCGCGGCCGGTGGTATGGGCCACCATGATTCGACTCACGTCTAGGTAGCAGGGCCTTGCCCATGGTCTGGAAGAGAGGGAATGACGTGGGGATCATGGGGTGGAGAAGGATTCGAAGCGTTTCGTAATTTTGGAACCGAGGACTAGCCTGCTCCTGCTCGGTCGGGCGAGAAATAGAGGAGGCATCGGCGTCATCGTTGGGTCTCCAGCCATCTGTGCCGCCGAGAACGTCTGGTAAGGAGGTGTCATCAGCTTCGGCTTCGGCACCGCCCCCTCGGTTGCCACCCTCCGTCGGTGTGGAGTGCCGTCTTAGAGACCAATGCTGGGGAACGGCCGTAAGCTCGCCTGCTTCTTCCGCCAACACCCCACGTAACAGAGGCCCGATTGATGTTACCAATTTCAGATAGTAGTCGTAGACGTTGATGGGGTAGAACTGGAGCGCGTTAGATCTCGAAGACGCGAAGCAATCAGAAATGATCTTGATAAAAGTTTGCGCATTAAGCAGGGCTTTGACAATGTCTGTCCCCGTTGAGAGTATCTCATCCGCCTCCGCGCTGCTGTAAACGATACCCAGGTCAGGGGCCAGAAAAGGCGCAAAATACGGGGGGACAGCCTCTGTCTTGGTCGATAGCGGCTCCAACACGTCAATGGCACGCTGAGCCCGACTGAGCAGCGACGTCAAGCCCTGGGCAGCGCCGTGCTCAATCAGTTGAGAAACCACCTGGTTAAGGACTCTAGATGCCATCGAATCGCCGTACCCAGCCGAAAGGCTAGGGGATTGGCAGATATCAAGAAGAAGCTCAATGCCGCCCCTATCAATAAAACTGTTCTTCAACACGCTGTTGGACAAGTAAGTAGTCAGGAAGGTCGAGAGAGCGTATACGTAAGGCGTGAATGACTCCGCAGGAGATTCCCGCTCAGTTTCGGTACGCTTTTCGGCTTCCAAACCTCGGGGTACGGCAGCGTCAGACATGTCAACGTCTGGATCCTGCAGTGATCTGGATCCTTGGGCTCCTTCCGTCGCTCCAGTCGCAGTTTGCAGGCTGCCGATGGGAAGCAGTTTAGCTCCCCAGCCTGCAAGTAGAGCCTTTTCGATGCCTAGCATGCGTACTCGCGCGACCATATCGATCACTGCATTGGATATAGATTTCCTAAGTGGCGGGTGATGCCGTGCAAGTTCGTCAAAGCTGGCTCCCACGTTGCTCGCAAGCTCAGCATCCGTCTCCATGCATTTCACGTGTGCAGGGCTTTCAAAGACTTCCAGGAAGCTTTCGAATGCACGAGAAGCGACCACCAGCTGCATGCCCGCGTTGTTAAGTGAGATGGAGTTCAGCACCTGGGGGACAACATTGATGGCATCAGAGGAAGCCAGGATGCCCGATGCCACCGGCCGCCCCAACGACTGTCGAATCGTATCTTCTGAGGGAGGGTGCGGCCGGCGATCGAGATCGGCGATCGATGCAATGGCAGCGGCGTCCACGGACTCGGGCTCTTCGCCCTCTGCTCCCCGCCGTCTTGGTCGCGTGGTATGATCGTCGGGGATCGGTCGTCCAGTTATGGCCTCGAGGTACGTCCTAATCATGCCTGATTCGGAAATGGCCGCGAAGCTCGTTGGATCATTGTTGATGAAGTCGCTGAGGATGGTGACTGAGTTTGTCCAGACAACGGAGCCAAAGCTCTTCTTATCGTTGATGATGTCCCTCAGATTGGCTAGCAAGTCCGACTTCTCGGCAAGATTTCGCAGGAGTCGATCCGTATTGCCGCTGTAGCTGTACGAATTGGACATGATGTGATGAACAAACTTGAGTATCCATTTCAACGTCTGTTGCTGGTAATAAGGAATTTCGTAATCGACAGCACTGGACTGTTGATCCGGCTTGACACCCCTAGATGCCCGAAGCAAGCTGCGGGCTTCGCCAATCGTGTCCACAATCAGCTTGGCCACAGCATCCAGCCCGTCTGCGTTGAAGAAGGCAGTGAAAGCATTAGGATAGGTCCAAATTAAACCATCTAGAAAGGCAAGAACCATTGAGTGGTGGCGCTGTGCAATGACGGAGCGAATATTGAGAATCTCGACGAGAACATCCATCAAGCCAGCAGAGACCATTTCGCTGCCCACGCGAGTAGCCATGGACAAGTGCAGCGTAAGAGAAAAGAGGTTGTTTCGCCACGCATCGACCTCGTTCGCCTTGTCGCCATCGTCTCCGGCATGGCTCTCGATCATTCCAGCAACTGCTTTCCTAATCACATAGAGAAGTATACCGTGATTAACATTAGCATTCAGGGCTGATAAGACATCTTGGCAGCGAGCATGAAAGCTCGACACTGCCTCCAGAAGCGCGAGGGCAAGGGTCTGCAGCCTCAAAGGCACGTCTACCGCACCATCGGTGGATGGGTGGATCAGCTCAGCAAGCTGATACACAAGCTGGAACCGACGGGTCTCGTCAATGTCCTGGCGGAGGACTTTCTCGACGAAATTCGACTCGGAATGGATGTATGCCAGATTGGTGATAGCCAACAGGCGCGTTGCTAGGATTTGCTGTCGCGAGTCCTGAGAGCCGGTGAGGGCCTTGGCCACTCTCAAACGGTGAAACGCCTCATACTTGGCCGCCTGGGGCATATCATCAGGGCATCGGCTGACCAGCTCATGGACAGAGTGGGAGGCGACCACAGATTGAGGCAGCTCAAACGTCTTTTGCCCCGACGAAGCATGGTCATCTGCGAACCCCGGAGTTCGCGGGCCAAGAGGAGATGAGTCCTCGCCAGCGGCGTTTCGAGCTCTTGGCGTAGTGTGGGGGTTCATCGTGGAGCTTCGACGCAACGGAGTGGGAGTGGAAGGCAGGTTCGAGCGCCCCGCCTCTGCCGGGGCATCACGCTGGGTTGACGTGGTTTCCAGGGGATAGTAAGAGACTTTGACGTCGCCCCAAGTGCCCCATCGGCCGTCGTCGGATGTGGCGATGGCGACTAGATCATTGGCATGCATGGTAGCCACGTTTCTGCTACCGCCTCCTGCAATCACTTTATCCTTGCCCTTTGGCGCAGAAGCAGGCGTGCCGGTCGGGGCGGGGTCCGAAAGGCTGAAGATGGGCGTTTTCACAAACGGCAGCGCCATCTGCTGGACGCGATCCAGGTCGATGTTGTAATGGTTCGCGAGCAGCGCTGCACTTATGTGCCTAGACGCGCTGCCAATCCGCTTGACCGACGCCTGGTATCTTTGCGCCAACTCCGACCCCACCTCGAGCGCAGCGATGAGGACAGAAGAAGGGACGCTGTTGAGAAGGTCGTGCAAGTGAGCGCTGCTGGCGTAGATGCTGCGGTTTCCGCAGTGTTCCAGCAGCATACGAGTGAAGTTCAGAACAACCTCGATCAAAACTCTGTCACCGTCGGGGGGGAAGCTGAGTTGCGTGAGCTGGTCCATATCCCACTGCTTCTCGCCTTCGAACGCCGAGTCCTTTGAGTGGTTGAGCAACACATCGCAACCGAAATCTCGCTGCTGGGGTCCTTCATTCAACTTGTAGACTTTGCAGAAGTGCTCAAGCACGCTATCAAACCTGTTTAGGAGTGGAATCCAGTGATAGAGGTCTCCACGACCAAAAGGCCATCTTGTAGGGAAATCAGCGAGCTGTTGCGGAAGGAGAGGCAGCGGGGCTATCGATGCAGATTCGACGTAAAGCTTGAGCCATGAAGACTATAATATCAGGGCAGAAAAGGTCAGCATAACAGTTCCTCTCTCGAACATGCACGCAACTCATATTCCGTCCTCCTCGTCTCCATACGATGCGATGCGACATACCATAGTCTCTCGATGCTTAGGCTGCATCGCCTTTGTAATCTTGCCCATGGTGAGAACCGGGGCGGCAGAGCCGCGGAAACAAATACAAACTCCCCCTCCACTTCGATCCGGCTATCCGCTGGCGCGACAGCGCGACTTACGCAGTCGTGATGCTTGTTATTGTTTGTTTTTTTGTTTTTTTGGGGGGTTTTTGTTTTTCAACAGAGCTTATTCCAAAGACGGCATACGCGGCTGGCGGCTGGAAGATGGAGGTGGCTAATCTGAAGCCGAACCGCGGGGGGGAGGGGCGTCAATCAGTCGAGATGTGTACCAAGTATTGCTTCAAGGATCGAGGCACGGCTAGTTGCACTACCAGAGCTTGCTGGTGTCGACGTCTGCCGCAAATGAAGCCGATCCGCAGCTTCAGCAGGCAAAGCGCCCGAGTCCAGGGCCCTGGAGATGCAGAGTTGTCCGAGGTGGTGTGGCGAATAGAGAGGATGGAAGAGGCCGCTGCGGGAGCTTGAAAACGAGTTGTAGGGCGAGTGCAGTCGTCCTCGAACAGCGGGTTCCAAGGGTCCAGGCGGGCAGCAGGAGGGGGGTATCGCACAGAAAAGAAAAAAAGGAAGAAGAAGAGCAGGAACGCAGATCAAGCCTTTGATTATGATCTGCGAGTGTCCCCGTCGTGAAGATACAGGGCGGAGATGTGGAGAGAAGATATTTGTTGGGAGCGAGAGAGAGAGAGAGAGAAGAAAAAAAAAAGAGTTGCTGGTTGACAAAACGTCAGGTTGAGTAGTGGAAGCAAGTGGGCCTTTGCGTAATAGGCGTGGTGGTGCAGCTCCTCCCACTTGTCCCGCACTTGGTGAACGAAGTGTGAATCCGGTATTGCATTATTAGTACATTAGCAGGCAGGTGTGATGAGGGGCGGGCTGAGCAGCAACGGCAGCAGCAGTGGGTGACACTTGCTACAGCCTACAGGCACAACACAGGTGCCCTTGGCGCCTGTTCAGGCGGCATGTGCTCCGTAACTTGTAGTTCGTACTGTTAGCGGGGAGGGCACGCCTTCGCCTTGACGACAAGCGGCAGACGCACAGGGCTTGGCAAAAGGCCTATCAGTTATCTACCTACTCCGTGCTCCGTAGCCGCAACAGGGCTAGCAGCCTCCGAGGCTAGTACTCTACGGGCAATGCGTAGGCCGTGTGCCCTACTGTGCACGGCTTTCCCTAGTAGGTGGTCGTTCTTAGTCGTTCTTAGAAGCAACAAGTTCTGATCGGCCTCGAATGTTTTAGTACCAGGTAGCACCTGTAATTAATACAGCACTACCTACTCCGTACCTACCTATAGTAGTACCTTTTACACGAGCCGCGAGGCAAGTCTTGCTTGCATAAGGTACCGCCAGGTTAGGCTCTGGATGCTATGCCTACCTAAGGTAGTAGGCACTAGGTACCAGACAGTATTAAGCACGTACCAGATTCGCGAGTCACTCTAACAAGGGCTACCCGCTTCTGCCTCAGGCAGTAGTGCCCTATCTAAAGCCACAATGGTGCTCGGGCAAGACCAGTTGCTTGTGAATGTGAATGCAGAGATGCCAAAAAGACAGGTGCCAAACACCAGGACCAAAAGATGCAGGTACTACTAAGGCACTTACCCAGTACGTGACTACTTACCTAAGGAGGTAGGTACTAGGTACTACTGAGGCAGCTGCAGGCTGTAGCACCTCGGCCTTTGGTTAGCACTGATGCTCTTTCGTGATGCCATGAGTGTCTCGCTTGGTCGGTTACAAAGCAGCATTGATATCGGTACCAGCCTCTGCCATTGGATGAACCCGCAGGAAGTCTTTTCTTTGCTTTTCTTTGCTTTTCTTTACAACGGTCATTGTTTTTATTGTTGTTGTTGTTGTTGTTGTTGTTGTTGTTGTTGTTGTTGTTGTTGTTGTTGTTGTTGTTGTTGTTGTTGTTGTTGTTGTTGTTGTTGTTGTTGTTGTTGTTGTTGTTGTTGTTGTTGCTGTTGTTGTTGTTGTTGTTGTTGTGTTGTTGTTGTTGTTGTTGTTGTTGTTGTTGTTTTCATGAGGAGCTTGAGCGTGCGCATGTCCCCCACGGGCGAGGCTATTGTTACCTATCGTCGGTGCTGAATGGCATCTACGCGCCTCGGATTGCGTCGCTGGGAGTCGCTGTTCGCCCACTGCTACTATGGTAGGTACCGACCACCAAGGCAGATAGATCCGCCTTGATTGCCAATAAAGTAGCAAATTTCGCATGGTTTCATACCAGGGATGCCGGTACGTGTATCGCGCCAGAGCGTATCCGACTTTTGATCACATTTCCCACCGTGTGCTACTGCTGATTGCCTCTGATCATCTTCCCGGCCATAGTAAGCAGTTGTGATTCGCATATAGTAGTAGTAGATGACATGGCCCCCTACCTTTTTTTTTTTTTTTCAGGCGAGCCGATCTGTGCTAGTAATGCGCATGAAAGAAACATCCATGTTGGAACTGGTGTTACAAGGTCCCATTCACGAATCTCGATCGATCAGCAAACATCTGCTTCGTATATGCATGCGGATTATCGATGAAACAAAATGGGTCCCGTGTTCACCCCAAACTACGGCGTGCACTCGTACGGAGCACCAGAAGTAAGGTAGGTGCTTTGTTTTGGCAAATGCTACCTTCTACTACCTAACCTTAGCACTGCCTACTACTAAGGTAGTAGGTATACCGTATACCTATAGTAAGTAATGCTAAACTTAAGGTAGCTTTTGCAAAATCCGGGGTCAAATCAAAGATAGTCCCCCCCCCCCCCCCAGCGATGGTCGTATGACGCGGGCCGGCGTGCTTGATAATGATGATGACCTACCGCGTGGTATTTGCCCCTGAAAAGCTAAAAAGGCGATGCTTACCGGCAAAGGGCTATCATTACCAACCATCCTTCCAAAGTTCCAGAGCACCCTCTCCCGATACCGCTGCTTCGGGGAGAACATCACATCTGACGAGCCGCCGTGCTACCCTGGAGACTAAGGCACGAGGTAGGTAAAGTACTAACCCAAGACAGTACCTACGAACAGGTGGCGTGACTGGCATCACTGGTAACTTGGAAGATTCAACTTCCATCCATTTGCGCCTTGGGTTGGAAGAAAGGCAAGGCACCTTGTACCTTATAGATTCGAAGACGGCAAATGAGGTACTACCTTAACCCGAGCGTGCTGCTACAGGTACTAACCTACTACCTTACCTACTATGTAGGTGCCTTAGATACCTTAGTAGCTTAGTAGCAAGTACCTACTAGGTACCTTAGGTACCTCCTATGGCAATTCGGTATAGTATGGGCAGTACACTCAACTGTTCCAATACCGCCTTTGGCAGGTACCTTGAGAAAGAGGCGGGCAAAAAAAAGGACTGTGAAAAGCTACCAAGGTACATGCCTAAGGTGCCGTGGACCTCTGAAACAGACCGTCGTCAAAAAACAAGCGGGCTTATTAGGTACTAGTGTCAAGGGCACCGTCGTGAGTGAATTTAGGCATTGTTCCAGATTGGGGTGGAATGCCAGCCAGATGCAAGACAAACACGCAAGGTACCCAACTGCTGTTAAGGTAGCAATACATGCGTTAGCACGCATATTCATTCCTTGCTTGTTTGCTGACGAGGCGAAGAAAAAAAAGAAAAAAAAAAAAAAGAGAAAAGGGCTCAACAAGATGCCCCATCACCATCATCTGACCGTGGGGTTACGGGAGTACCTTGAGCTGTGAAGAATACCTACCGTAATACAGGTCCTCCGTACCCAGACAGACACGCAGACAGAAGACGGAGCTCTCACAAGTCTTTTTTTTTTTTTTTTTGGTTTCTTTACTCCCGTCCCCAACCCGCCGACCTGTCCCCGAGCAAACGGCATGTAAAAAGAGGAGACGGAAAAGGGGGCCGTTGGGTCACCCGCCAAAACCCACCCGCCCATCCAATCCCATCCTCAGCGTTGCCGAACAGCTGCCGCTTGGTGATCACCAGTTGCCAGAACAGCACGCGACCCTGGACACCGCCAGAAGCGAACTCGATGCTTGTTATCAGGGCAGACAGAACTTGGCCTCCCTCCCGCGGATCAATTGCGCCTCCGTCAGGTCGCCCCCCTTTGGCAGGCGTGCTTTTTCTGAAGAACACCGTCAGGCGCTAAAGACCCGCCAACAGGTCCTTCTCGAGCCACCTACGCAGCCCCCCCTTGCCCACTCGAGGCCACTGAAGCTTTAGCGGCCAGCCAGGGGAAACGTGCCATTTGGCGGCTTGGAGACGCTCTCCGTCCCACGCTCCGGCCCATGCTCCCTGAGACAAAATCTCCAAGCTCCCAACCTTGAACCTGTACATACCATACCGACTGGGAAGAGCTGGCAGCAGCACTTTGTACAAAACGCCAGCATTCGTCATTTCTTGTGAGACTTGTCCTTTGGCGACGAGTCTTCTTCCGCCTATTGCTACCATTGTCATCCATACTGCATTGGTTCGGTCAAGGCCTCCTCGGGCCCGCCTTGGCAAGATATTTCTTCCCAGCTCCCAGCAAACGGCCAAAAGCTCCAATTCGACAGAGCCTGCCGCTTGATGGCTCGTTGCTGAGACGGTGCCTGTTGACTCGCCCTGCCAAAACGCCCTCTAGGCCAAGCGGATTATCAAGGGAGCCATGCCGCAGCAAGACGACGCAGCTTCCCAGCACTCGACCGAGGCGTCGCTGAAGGAGAGACGTCCGTCCCTTACCGACTCCGACGTAGATGATACGGTATGTCATGGCGTCGTCCGACCACGGCACGGCAAGGCAAGCCAGAGGCTAATGGGATAGACCACTGAGCAGGATACGTTTGAAGATGCTGTCGACGCCGCCTCTGTGCGATCGCTGACCAAGAGATCTGTATCTGCCGCGAAACCTCAACCTCCGCCACCGGAGCAGGATGCCACCAAGTCCGATGCTGATAGTGGCAGCGAGGACGAGGCAGAGTCGGTCAAGAGCGAGGAGAAACCAGAACCGCCTTCGCGCGGCTCAACCCCGCTGTCACATCGCATCTCCAACATCTCCAACACATCAAATCTTGATGTTGTCAATTTGGACGACGATGCCGCCCCACAACACCAAGGTACACCTCTCTCTCACCGTCTTATACCCAGGCCCTTTTTTTTTTTTTTTTTTTTTTTTTGCTTACATGTCACTAACTGCCCCTCCCCCTCAGAGCCCACGAGCCCCTCTGAAAAGGACCAGCTGAGCCGGACAACTTCTCTAAACAACAACACTACCGCTGCAACCCCTTCATCTCTGAGCAAGAGCTCGCCGCCTGCCACCAACACCGCAGCAGCAGCAGCAGCAGCAGCACCATCGCCACCAGCTCCCGCTCCCGCTCCCGCCCCTACCCCCGCCCCCGCCCCTGCACCGCCGGGCAGGAAACTCACCAGTCCTTTCTCCTGGCTGTCTAGAAATTCCAGCAAAGACAAAGATGTCAGCGCAGCAGCAGCAGCAGCCGCCGCAACCCCGGCAACGCAGACTACTGGCCGGAGAAACACTACTAGCTCCGTTGCTACCGTGGGCAGTAATTCGGAGATGATGCTGAGCAAGCTCGAGGAAGAACGAGAGGGCGATGGCAAGGCATCGAACCGGAACAGCCTCAAAGATCGGTTCAAAGTGCTTCGGATGCAACAGGAAGCTGGTGCCCCGCTCTCCATAAATACCGATGATGTTCCGCGCGAAGACGCAGAGGGGGAAGCGTTGCCGGCGGCTGACCTGCCGCCTCCATCCCCTCTACCCCCTCCAAGCTCAAACTTGGCACCTGGAACGGCATCCGGCATCAACGTTGGCCCGTCGGAGGCGGCGGAGTCACAGGTTGATTGGGATCTCTGGCAGTCCGTTGTTTACGAAGGCCCGGCTGCTGTTGCGCGGTCGAGTGCCGAGGAGCTGAATAAGGCCATCGCCACCGGCATCCCCAGCGCCATTCGCGGTGTCATTTGGCAAGTGCTGGCACAGAGCAAAAACGAGGACTTGGAAGGGGTGTACAGAGACCTCCTTGATAGGGGAACGGAGAAGGATAACAGAAACCGGCACAGCAGCAGCACGGCAGCAAGCAGCTTCAGCAACGGAAACCTCAGCGTCCAGAGTGGTGACGGCGTAGCGTCATCTGCGTCATCTGTCAACTCTGAGCAGTCTGGTGGCTCGGCGCCAAAGGGTGATAAGAAGGATGACAAGAACGCCGAGGCCATCGCCAGGGCTCAGGCAGCAGCCGCGGCAGAGAGGATGCGCAAGGAGAAGGAAGATGTTGCCGCCATACAGAGGCTGGAGAAAGTGATACGCCGTGACCTTGGTGCTCGCACCAGTTATTCTAAGTATGCAGCTGCCGCGGGACTTCAGGAGGGTCTCTTCGGCGTCTGCAAGGCGTACGCTCTCTTTGACGAGGGCGTCGGCTACGCTCAAGGCATGAACTTCTTAATCATGCCATTGCTGTTCAACATGCCAGAGCAAGAGGCCTTCTGCCTGCTGGTTCGCCTTATGAACCATTACGGCCTGCGAGACCTCTTCATCCACGACATGCCTGGGCTCCACCGGCACCTGTATCAGTTTGAGAGGCTGCTGGAAGATCTCGAGCCTGCCCTGTATTGCCACCTTCACCGGCGGGGCATCTCCCCCCACCTCTACGCGACGCCGTGGTTCCTCACGCTCTTCGCGTACCGCTTTCCCCTCCAGCTTGTGCTGAGGATCTATGATTTGATCCTCTCAGAGGGCCTCTCGGCCATTATTCGATTTGGCATTGTGCTGATGCAGAAGAACACTGCAACTCTGCTGGAGATTTCCGACATGCAGCACCTTACTACGTATCTAAAGGATAAGCTTTTTGACGTCTACATCGACAAAGAACCCAGCCAAGGTAGTCTTTTAGAGAATGGCTTCTTTGGTAGCTCCAGCTCAAGCATCGACAAGGAGATTTACCGAGCAGACCAGCTAGTGAGGGACGCTTGCGAGATCAAGCTCTCTGCGGAACTTCTTGAAGGATACACCGCAGAGTGGGAAGAGAAGACCAAGGCCGAGAAGGACCGAGAGACAGAAGTCAAGGACCTTCGGACGTCAAATCAGAGCCTTACTATCCAAGTTCGAAAACTGGAAGAAAGGGTCGAGGTCTGTGATCGTGAGCAGGCCGACCTCGCCACCGAGCTCGTCCACACAAAGGTCGAAAACGACGAGCTCAAGGACGAGAATGAGGCCCTCAGAAACCAAGTCCAGGAGCTCAAAAAGGTAATCGAGAAGCAGCCTTTTGAGATTGAGGAGACCTGGAAACTTGAGCGCGATGATTTGATGAAGCGTAACGAAAAGGTGCATTTGGAGAACGAAAAGGTTGAAAAAGAGTTGACGGAACTGGAAGAGGAGCTCGTCCGGACAAAGCTGCGATATGCAGAGGTGAGTTCAAATCTAGAATGCTACCGCCACCAACTGCTGCTTCTAACCACATTCGACAGATTTACGCTCAACACGAGGCCCTGAGCCGCAAGTGGGCTGACTTGAAGCGCCAGTTTATTTAAGGCTTTGCTTCGTCTCGAAAACGAAGAAACCCCAGCCACCATTTTCTCAAAAAAAAAAAAAACATTCTTACACTCCTTACTCCATCCCTCCCTTTCGCATCATGATCCTATCATGGGGCAAGAAGAATCTAACTCATTCCTCCCTCTCCTTTTCTTCTTATTCAATCCTATTTTTCATTGTTTTTAAAAAAAAGTTTTTTTTTCTTGCTTTCTTTCTTTTTTCCATCCTTCCCTCTGGAGTTTTCCTTTTCTTTATTTTTTTTTCCCTTTTTCTTTTTTTTACTGGTTCACAGCAGTACATATGATCAACCAGTCAAACTGGCTTGGTGACGAAATGAAGGACTTTTGGGAAAGACAGCATTCCACGTTCTAGCAGGATTACGACATGCATGTTTTTTTTTTTTTTTTTTTAGGACAGAGTTTTGCAGAGATAGGGAGGGAAAATATGAAATTCTTTCAACAATGAGACATGGAACGAAAGCTCAACCGGTGCAGCTACAATGAACGTAAAGAGTACCTGGGTGTGGCAGGGCTCCCACTTCTTCCCGAGTTTATAAGGGATGATGCTGTCAAGACAGCTCGTATGGTCTACTAGGGCCTGCATATTCACTTGTACGAGGGTGCTCTAGCAGAAAGACGGTGTGTTGATTTTTTTTTGGATTTTTTTTTTTTTTGGTTCTTGTCTCATTATGATACTAGATGAAACAACAAAAGATTTTCATTTCCCTATGGACCCGTTCCGATGCTTCGTATAGAAAAGCTCTTCATGCCCTGAAAATGCCCAAGATGACGAAAAATCCTTGAACACCCATCCGACTCACGCCATTTTGCGAGTTTATTTGTGCAGCTTCTTCTGGTAGAAAGCCAGCTCCTCACCCTCCAGGATGTAGCCGTCGCAGCGGCCGGACTGACCAGGCCGGCTGGTAACGACGGCGTACAGACGACCGGCCTCGAACTGCTTCTCGACAGCGGACTCGACCTTGCCTGTGGCGGCGAAGCGGGCCGCCTGCTTCTTCTCGACCGACTTGCTCTTCTTGACCTCCTCGACCTCCTTGCCCTCCTTGGCGGCCTGGGCCTTCTGGCGTCTACGGCCGATGGACTGGCCGTAGTGAGACTCGTACCACTGTCGGAAAGGAGCAGCGTCGATCTGGATGATGGCGCTACGGGTCAGGGTATTGGTGCGGACCAGCTCGTTGTTGGAGGGGTGGTAGGCGACGGCAATGACACGGGTCTTGCGGGTGCAACCCTCGGAGGCCCAGGCGAAGTTGCCGGAGTCGAGACGCAGGGCACGGTACTTGTGGTTACCACCGCGGGTGCGGACGGTGTGGATTCGCTTGGCGCCGATCTTGGTGTTGGCACCCTGGCGGCCAGCCTCGAAAGCGCGCTTCTTCCCTGTTGACAGAGGTCAGAACGTATGTTCCGAAGATCATACGGGCTTTCGGAATTGAATCATGTATGGTACGCACGGTAGTAGGCGCGCTTGGCACCGGAGGCGGAGCGCTTGTGGCGGGAGTCACGAGAGATACCCATGATTGCGAGTTCTATATGAAGAGAGAGAGAGGGGGGGGGAAAAAAAAAGATGGTTAGCACTCAAAATTTCAAATCTGGAGGGGGGGAAGAGAAAACTATGCAGGAGCGCAGCGGTTGGACAGATTTTCTCCCGGCAGCCAAAGAAAGAACTATTCGGTCCCCCCCCTTTTTTTTTTTTCCCCCATCATTTCGGAGACGATGCTGATCCGGAATTGGTACCTCCTGACTGCCTGCTGAGGGAATCACGGGCCGCAAAAAGCTGTGCACTTACCTGATGATAACGGTGCTCACCAGGGCAATCGATTTGTCGGATGTGGGAAGAATTGAAACTTTTGGCGAGCTTGGAATGAGTGGAGGACTGAATTGGGTCGAAATTGTGGTTGTGGGCTGCGCTAGCCCGCGGTACGTACCTCGCCTCAGGGCTTCTTCGGACAGTGCGTTGTTCCGCACGAGAATGAGGTAGCACTCACTGCCTTAGTGTGTACTATTAGTACTAGTACCTGCTGCCGCATGTGTGTGTGATGCACGTGACTGCGCGTTTCTCGCTAAGCTATCCTCGAGTTTTTTGAGACTACCTAACTGCTACATATTAATACGTGCTACTACTCCGTGTAGCAGCAACAACTTAATGGAGACTGAGAATGCAAACTTGCGTCTGTGTAATGAATGACACTGTAGGATTTCAATATGTCATTCAGATAGTGCTACATCTTTATTTTTTTTTTACATATTCTCCCTGTCTCTTCCCGTCCTAGTAACCATTGATCCCGTCTCGTGCTGTTTTTTTTTTTTTTTTTTTTTTTTTTTTTGTTTTTTGCATGTGTGAGCTGTCGTCTCCACTGCCGCATCCTATCGAAAAGTCCAAAAGTCGTATCGCGAAGGAAAGAAGGGAAAAGAAAGAAAACAAGAAGAAAAAGAAGAAGAAAAAGAAGAAAGAAAAAAAGGGGGTGGGGAGTTGATCATGCCTTCTCCTTCCAGGCGTTTCAGTGATGACGCGCGTTGGCATCGGGCTGTTCTTGATGCCCTCCTCACGGGTCGCACCTCACGGGTCGCACCTAACAATATCCAATATCAATTCCTTCAGAAACGCATGTACGTCGGCAAGCTCGAGGTGTGACGGCGAACCATCCAAGTCATCGTCGGGCGACGGCGAGACAGGCGGGATATTCCAGGATCCAGTTTTCACGGCCTTCTTCTCCTACAAGATGGATCCGTCTGCATTGTAGGCGCCCTCCTGCTCTCTCTCCAAGATTTTGGGAGCGACGACGTTCATCCGCGGGAGGGGGAGGTATCGACCAAATCTGGCGCGTTTGTCGCCTTCTTCCTTCAGCTCGGCCAGCGATGGCCATTCGACGCGGTGATTTGCTTCGGCCGTGTCTTCTTTGTTGAAGCAATTACGAGCGGCGAATACCGGAGAAAGCTTATCCTCCATCTCCCGCCCATTGAACAGGAGCGCCTGTGGCTGGGATACTGGCTTCGAACCCGACGCCTTGGCCATCTCTCTTTGTCGATTTTTTTCTTCCAGGGCGCTGACCTCTCGAGCAAGCTTCAGCCGTTTGGCTTCTGCGAGGGAGATTTTGAACTTGGTCAATTCGGCAGGGGTCTTTGGGACAAAGGGCGACTGGTCAGCCTTCATAAACTGGAGATTCAGCATCATCTTCTGAAATGCCTTGCGTTCTCTAGTTTCCGAGCTTAGCCATCTCTTCGACTGCGACCATGATGCCACTTCGACCGAGTTTTGGTTCTTGGCAGGCTTATTGGAGACTTGGCCTTTTCTCCTAGCTGACTGATTGGTGACCGCGTTGTTGGGCTGCATCGTGGAAGTCAAAGAGCCTGTTTCCCCCCCCAATCATCGTCAATCTTTCATCATTTCTTCATGAAGCAGCAGTTGGGCAGATGTGGCTTACTCTGCTGGGTTGATTGCTCTGACGTGTTGTCATGTTGAGAGCTGAAAAGCGCCTGGCCGTCTTGTTGCGGTAGCTGTTGTTGAGCTTGATCGATTCCCTCTCCGGCTTGCGGGCCGTCAACAGCTGACGGTGACCCTGTTCCGCTGCTGGGGTCCTGGTCATGAACTGGCAACTCAATCTCCATCTCAGCGGCCTCATCGTCAGGCCTTTCAGCTATGTCTTGACCACAGTCGGCAGCTGCAGTCTTTGGGAGTTTCTGCTGCGAAGTTAGTGTGTGAAGTTTCAGCGCGGCACGAAAGGTGACGAAGAGGTGATTTAAGGCTAGAATTCACCCACCGGAGAACAGGTCTGCTCTTCGACGATGCGACGGGGTACATGTGACACATGTACCATTGGCGTTAAAGGATGACGGCTATGCGCGATACTACCATGACTTCTGGTATGCACATCCTCCTGGCGAGGACTAGGGTTCTGATGGATAACGTGGGAGCCAGTGTTCGGCACGGTAAGGTGTCTAGGCGACGTATAAGCCACTGGGGAAGCAAAAGCATACGGATTCGGGTGCTGCTGAGCTGTCAGGTTTGGCATTATCTGACGGGGAATCATGTGGAGCAATGGAAAGCAACCGCCAGGGGGTGGCAGCGGGTGCACAGGTGACCCTGGAGGACGCGAATGAAGGATCAATCCGCCGCCGCCGCCGCCGTATTCATGAGGGGAGACGGAAGGGTATCTGGAGGCCTGATGCGCGCCGGGCGGTATCGGCCCTGGCGTCAGCCCTGGCGTCGGCACACGTTCCCTGAGCATGTGATGCGGACCCTGCGAGCGGATAAGCGGTTGATCCCCCATTTGCATGGCTTTTTGGGCACGAACTTTGCCGGGGACGTTGCCATGGTTTGCGACTGACGTTATGCTCTCGCCGGAAACGCGATACAGGTGAGGGATATTGGTCTCGGGAGGCTTCGAAGCTCGTTGACGACGAATGTTTGACTCTGACCTCTGCACGGTTTTGCCACCAGCAACAGATTTGTGTTTTTTCTCCTTCCATCGACGCTCTGGGCCGTAAGCGACGCCTTCTGGGAGGTCATTCCTGGGACACGACGGGGAGTTCTGGTCGACAGATTCGCTAGAGGTTGGAGCACTAGGACGAAGCATCTGATGACACATACGATTAGTAGCCGCGTGGCTCTATGGAACATCGCACCTGGTCTGCGCGGTCAATGAGGCGAAATAATGCACAGAAAAGGGAGAGCCGCCAGACAACTGGAAAGCCTCCCCTCTCATGCCACTCGGCATTACCTGGTTTTTTCGGGCTGGCGAGGCGGCCTCCTCTTCATATTTCTCTTTTTGCAAAGCAGAGCAACGGTTTCTGATGTGTTGGGTAGCAAAGATAGGCTGAGGAGAAGCCAGCGGGATAAAGGGCGCTGCGAATGGATTCATTGTCCCATTTGCGTTTCGCCTCGTCGACACAATATCGATGGATATTGGTATAGCGTCTAGGCAAGGGAGCCAAAAAAGAAATAGAGAAAGAAGGAAAGAAGGGAAGAAAGAACGAATGGAACTTGGTGCTGAGCGGCAGCAATTGGACAAAGAGCCTAGGAGAGCAGCGAAGAGGCGAGCTGAGTTGTGGATGCTTCGTCTGGCTCTGAATCACGCTCTGGTTACCCAGATATCCCCATCAGTCAGCCGGCTACGCAAGCTATTTACTACCAGTGTTGGGAGCTGGCACTGCGGCTGGCAGCTGGCAGCTGGCAGCGAGACTGGCGGTGCGTCAGGGGAGGGGAGGAGGTGGCCTCTAGTCAATAGTCCCTAAGGTACCTAGCAACCTCTGGCGAAGCCAAATAACCTCTACTGGAAAAGCTGGATACTGGGACGAAAGAGAGTCGTGAAACGTTTGGTGATGCATATACCTAAGTTTTTTAGGCATGTGTAAGTGTTTGTTGGGAAAAGGCTCCAGGACAAGACGAAAGATGGCTCTGGACTTTGAAAGATGGAGCGAGCAGCTAAAAGGTAAAAATTATAACAATACGAGAAGGGGACGAAACGAAGAAAAAATAAAAAAAGGGGGGGGGGGAGAAAGATACAGGGAAATCTAGACGAGTCTATCGCCAACTGGATTCACTCACCGTCTACCCAATGACGAATAAGCTGGGCAACAATGGCGCCGGATTCTCTCCGTAACAGACTGATTGCCTGCTGGTTGGAAAGTTTTCTCAGATTCATTCTCGACATGCAGGCTATTGTCTGCATTTTACGTATTCGCTATCGAACGAAGCAGTTGTTTGCTTTTTTTTTTTTTTTTTTGTGACATGACTTGACTTGACTTGACTTGACTTTGACGGCTGGTGACTGACAAGATTTGAAAGGGGGGTGATGATTCTGAACAGCTATTTTTTCTTTCTTTTCTTTCTTTCTTTCTTTCTTTCTTTCTTTCTTTCTTTCTTTCTTTCTTTCTTTCTTTCTTTCTTTCTTTCTTTCTTTCTTTCTTTCTTCCTACCGTTCTGTCTTTTGTAGGGGTTGTCTCTATTCACCTGGCTCAATATATGGAAACCGATACCATGGTGTAACCAGCGCAAAAACTGGAATCGCCAAAAAAAAAAAAAACACGAGATGTAACTCGATGTGGCTGTTGATGCCAACTTCTAAAGAGCCGAGGCATGTCTGAAGGGAGGGTCAGTAGGAGGAGGAGGAGGAGGAGGAGGAGGAGGAGGAGGAGGAGTGAATACGGCCCAGTCCTCCCATGGCCCAAATCAGTTGCTAAAAGCATCCTATTTATTCTTGGTATCATCGTCATCATCGTTATCATCATCACCATCACCATCGTCTTCTTTCTTCTTCTTCTTCTTCTTCTTTTATGATATTGACTTTTAAATCTCCCAGGCGTCTTAGTCACAATTCAATCAAGTTGTCTCACGCAGCAACGTCATATTAAACCTTACCCTTATAGTAACTAAAAAAGCCCCCTCTGCGATATTAGTACCACAGTACCTGTGAGCTCATCAGGAGGGTACCTCGTCGGCATTCATACGCTACCTCTCCTGCGCCGTAATCCTGCCGCACAACAGGGGTACCTTGCATCGTACCCCGCTACCAAGCCTTGTGGTACCGGACACCTTGAAAACAAGCCTCGACACCCCCCACCTGCCTGGGAAATTCTTCCTGAGGAAGCTACAACCACAATTCTTCTTGTGGTGTCTTTTTTTTTTTCCCTCTCTCCTTCTCCTTCTTCTTCTTCTTCTTCTCCCTCCCCAACAATTTTGTCACTCTCTCTCCAGCCTCGTCGACGCCGTAGCCTCGTTCCAAAAAAAAATGGCTCCTCCAACGACGCTCAAGCTCACAAATCGCTGTACGTTTTTCTTCTTCTTTCTTTCTTTCTCATCACCACCGCTTCTCAGTTGTCCTGCTCGCTCGTGATGCAACGTAACTGATGTTGAATCCGCCTGGCCGCAGCTCCCAAGCAGCCCATCAAGAAGCTGCCGCCAACCATCGACGTCGCCGCCGACGCGACGGTCGAGGACGTCAAGAAGTTGATTGCGCAGCAGGCCGGCATTGGCGACCATAACCGCATCGGCTTGTTCTACACGTCGACGAGGAAGACGCTCAAGAACCGCAAGGCGCTCATTGCGGAGGATAAGGATGTTGCCGAGGCTGGCGAAGTGCTCGTCAAGGATCTCGGTACGGAGAACCACGTCTCCCGCGTCTCGTTTCCGTCTTCCCCTCGCGCCGTGCCCGCCGTGTCCTGACATGCTGTAGGCCTCCAAATCGCCTGGAGAACCGTCTTCGTCGTCGAATACCTCGGCCCCATCCTCATCCACGGCGCCGCCGTCGCCGCTCGGCCGTACCTCCTGGAGGATCCGTCCATGTCGCCCTCGCAATGGCTCAGCTTCGGCATGATCGTCGCCCACTTCGTCAAGCGCGAGATCGAGACGCTCTTTGTCCACAAGTTCTCCGCAAGCACCATGCCCGCCCGCAACATCTTCAAGAACAGCTTCTTCTACTGGGCCATCTCCGGCGCCCTCTGCGCCTGGTCCATCTATTACAGCCCCTGGTCGCTCGCAGCCCGCGCAGACGAACCCATTGTGGATGCCGTCGGCACTGCGCTCTACCTGTTTGGCGAGATTAGCAACGCCCTGGTGCACCTGTACCTGTCTAGCCTGCGGTCGACCGGCGGCACCGAGCGCAAGATTCCATATGGCTACGGCTTCTCGCTCGTCACCTGCCCCAACTACATGTACGAAATCCTGGCGTGGGCAGGCATCATTACTGCTAGCCGCGACTGGTCTGTCGCTCTCTTCATCGGCATTGGCGCGGCACAGATGTTCATCTGGGCCAAGGGCAAGGAAAGGGCATATCGCAAGGAGTTTGGCGACAAGTACAAGAAGAAGCGCTTTGTCATTCTCCCGGGACTGTTGTGAGGGGTTGACCTGTTTTATTCTTCTTCTCCCCTCCCCCCCTCTCTCTCCCTCTTTTTTCTCCCACCTTTTTTTTTTTTCCTTTCTACGGGGCTATCTTCATCGCGTAAATTGAGCGAGAAAGAAACGGAAAGCTATAGCATGTAGCGGCGCCTAGCAGCGGCGATTGAATAGACCGAAGTGGAGACCTGATCAAGAGATGGAAATGAAGAAATATGACGGCTTCCTATACCCCAAGGCAAATATTCGCTATATATATATAAATCTCACATGTCGGTTATGGCAAAACAGAGAGGGCACATTTGGGCCCCGTGGCGACGCCACTAGAGCTTGCCCAAGTATATGCCCCTTGGTGTCGAATCCCTCTCGCAGCTCGGCGTCTCCATCCTCTAGATCGCCAAGACATTCACCCCGTCGATATCGAAGCCGTCTCCGAACCCTTTGCTCGCCCCGTGCCGGTGCTCGAGTCCAGCTCCATCAAGCTCCGGCTGGCATCCGACATGGTGTCCACATCCATCCTCCTCCCGGAGCCGCGCTCGGCAAAGTCATTGCCGTTGGCGTTGCCCTCGTCCTCTCTGTCGCTGCCGCTGCCGCTGCCGCTGCCGCCCGACTCCCGGCCGCACTCGCTGCAGCCGCAGCTGCACTGGCTCCCCCCCTCCTCGTCGCCCGTCTCCCCCCCCCCGTTGGCGAGCCTCACCGTCTCTTCCAGCACGAGGAAGCCTCTCTCCAGGACCTCTGCCCAGTTCTGCACGTTGCCCAGCTCCTTGACCTTCCTCGCCGCCTTGTCCGCCTCGGCCTTCAGCCTCTGCGTCTCCTTCCTCAGCCCTTCCGTTGCGCGCAGCACATCCCTCTCCTGCTTCTCCAGCGCCGCCGCGTTCTGGTGCAGGATGCTCGCCCGCGACTGCAGCTCCGAGTCGAGCATGTTGCCCATCGAGGCGACAACCGCGGCGCGCGCCTCGGCGATGTGCCGCTGCGTTTCGGCCGACGGCAGCGTGGGCTGCAGCGCCGGCGACGCTGTGGCCGCCGCAGAGGTCGCGGCCACAGAGGGCGCAGAGATTGGCGTCGAGGTCGGCGTGGATGCTGGGCGAGAGAACCAGCGAGGCGAGGCTGAGGAGGAGGAGGAGCCGGTCATGTTGTTGGCGCTGCTGGTCGGGTTGGCATTGGGAGCCCTTCGCAGGCCGCCGAACGATGCTGTCGACATGGCGCTGGGCTGCGTAGGGATGATGGCCTTTTTTTGCTATATCCTGGATTTCCCCTCTCTTTCTCTCTCTCTCTCTTTCTTCTTTTTCCCCTTTTCCCTTTTCTATTTAGATTATTAGTTTGTTATTCCTTCAGGCTTGGGGCAGCACAGCAGGTTTGATACGCTGATGCGACATCACTCCATTTATTTAATTTATTTATTTATTTATTTTTCGTTTGCTACATATTAACGTATTAGAGCAAGCTTACTAAGCAGAGTGCTAAGTACCCAAGGTTGGTACCAAGTGCACGCGACCTCCCAAGATGTATAAACGATCAAATTCGACCCGTGAATACAAACAACAACAACAACAACAAAAAATGCTTCCATATGATAAACATTCCTCTTTGATCAATTTTTATCGTCCAAAATGATTGCGCCCTGCCCATCAAAGGACCAAAAACATAACAAATGGTCAAAGTGACAGGTAAATCTAATATACACCAAAAACGCTTCGCGATTCCCATTTCTCTATCCTCTCTACTGGTAACTTTGTTTTTGTCGTGGTATCGTTGCCCTAGAGTCTAGATATGTCCTTCCAAAAGGCAATCTGGTATTGAAGGGGTCTTGTCGCGGCCATCTTCCGTTCAATACCATCAGGCCAAGTATTGTCGTGCCAAACCCATAAAACTCCAGGGCTATGCAAAGAAAAGAATTGAAAAAAATAATAATACTAATAGAATGAACGTAATGGCATCCCAGCCTCAAAATCAACATTTTGTTCCAAAAAAAACAACAATAATCATTTCGTGAAATCCATCAAGTGCATGCTATGCAAGAATCCTCTTTCGCCGGTCAAAGTAGCCCGGTGAGCTCCGTACGAATAAGGGAGAAGGAAGAAGAAGAAGAAAAAAGATAGAGACACCAGTACTGGTAAACCAGTCGACTTTCTTTTTCTTTCTTCTTTTTTCTTTTCCCTTTCTTTTTCCCTTTTTTTTTGGGGGGGGGGGGGGGGTTGGTAGGTGATATCTAGACAAAGAGAGAAACCATCAAAGGAGCTTCACATGGCTACTTTCCCTCCGTTCAGACGAAATGGCGCGGGCCCCAGTTGAACACTAGGGCTAAAAGCCGAGGATGGCGTCGGCACGCCGTCTGACGACATGGATGAGATGGATGACAGCGAGTTAAACCCAGAGTGGCCCCTCGACATGGTCCCAGTGCGAGACATGGAGACGCCTGGGTTGGCCATGAGTGTGTCCGCGCGGTCAAAGACGTTGCCGTGGAAGACCGCGGCAAACGATCCCGTCTGCGGTGTGGCAACCGTGGCTTGCATGGCCGGGCCTAGGGCAGCGCTCTGGGGGGTTATGGGAACCTGCGGCGTGGTGGGCGACAAAACGCCCGGCCCAAAGGATCCAGGCGGGCCGCCGGCCGGCCTCAAGATGTAGTTCCAGGGAGAATTCATAATGATGATGCTCGTCTCCTTCATGCTTTGATGGACGGGCCGCAATCGAGTTCTAGTGTCAGGCGGCAGGGGAATGGTGTTAATCTCGGATTTGATCTTGGAGGCCATTTTTGTCCAGGCAGAGATGAAATTGCTGCACAGGCTCCAAAATCCCGCATGAGACCGCACTCCCGGGTCCTTCAGCTTGATGAGAGACAGTCGATGTTTCAAAATCTCCGTCTGCTGGATAGCGTCATTGCACATGGCGATGAGGTTCCTCCAGTCCCGTATCATGGCGGTCGGGGCACGCTGTTGCATTGCGTTTCGGATGCCCCCGATCAGTTGAACGTAGAAGCTCGGCAAAATGTGCAAGACAACGTCTGTCGACTTTTGCAAGGCCAGATATATCTTGTCAAACTGGGCGTCGTCCTCGGAGAAATCGGAGCCGATATCACGGCCGAATGATGACGGCAGAGAGTCGTTGGATCTGGGCGTTGCCGACGCGAGCCTTGCGGTGCGGGTAACTCCGTTGCTGTGCGGAACGGGTATGTCGGTGGCCACCCTGAGGTTGCTCGGATTGTGCATGACGGGGCCGCTGCGATTGCGAGCGCCCGCCGGCCTCGGGACCGGAGGAGCAGCGGCAGAAGCCTCGCGGAAGTAAGGCTTAATGGTGTTGCTGTTGTCGGGGGAGTCCAGAGAGGGGGGGCCGTGATGCTTGCCGTGTTCGGTGGACAC
This sequence comes from Trichoderma cornu-damae, assembly GCA_020631695.1. Lineage (NCBI taxonomy): Eukaryota > Fungi > Ascomycota > Sordariomycetes > Hypocreales > Hypocreaceae > Trichoderma > Trichoderma cornu-damae. The sequence continues at coordinate 4,838,889 of CM036089.1, forward strand.
GGAGGAGAGTGTGACTCGAAGCTCCATTATACTGTTGTAAATCAACATCAAGAGCGTCCGAATGTATCGAGCGTCTCCATTGTTGACAAAAGTATCAATGTTGTCTGCCAATTGGGTGCAGACGTGACCATACGCCCCGACAAGAGTCTGGCAAGCGCGGTGCACGTTGGCGTTGTCTCCGAAAGGCAGCTCCTCGTCCTCCATCATGGCCAATTCGTGCTTCTGGATCTCCTGCTCCAGCTCTTCGACGTGCGAGTTGGTGTTGTAAAAAACGATTTCCAGGCTCGAGCGTTTGGGGGATCCGTCGCTCATCAGGGTCATGAGCATCTGGATCATGGGGTGGATCTGAAACACCGAGTAGAGGATGCCCTTGGCGGCTTCAATCACGGGGTCGAAAATCTTGGACTCCCGGCGGCGCTCGGGGAGGACGGAAAGTCTCCGGACGTAGACCGGCCGCTGCAGAGAGTCGGTAGGCGTTGCCGGGCTCTTGGAAGGGGTGGCCTGGGTCCCCTGCATGGCAGAGCCGTGGCTCAGCCCTCGGTAGTGGCTCCATCTGTTGCTGCCCTCAATCTCATCGAGCGTGCCCAGATCCGACGTTGCCTTCTTGGCGAGGATACCCATGCGGCGCTGGCGGCTGCTTGGTCTCTCCGAATGCATCAGCGTCTCGGAGTTGCTGCGCCCACGCTCGCTGATGTTTCCAATGGTCAAGGGCAGAACGCCGGGACGGCGGGTGGCCGTGTTCTGCTGCGATAGGCCTCGGTAGTGCGATCGCGACGGGATCGGAGGAGGAGGGCGCGGTCCGATATTAGGCGTCCGCATGTCCGACACGTCGGAGCTGCTCACTTTGATGGGAAATCGACCGCTCGGCACGCGTCGTAGGGGCATTCGAGGGGTGTCGGTGCCCTCGCTGGATTCGTCCCCGGTCGCCTCGGCATCGCGGCCGCTAATGACGTGCAACTTCATAAACTTTTTGATGTATGCCGTAACGGCCACCTCCGTCACCTCGCCCTCTCTCCCGGGTCCCTCGTTCGGGGGGGTCGAAGATGGTATTTGCAACGCGTCCCGTGGAGGGAAGCTGATAGGGTTCCCTTCAAACTTGAGGACTTGGAGCGAAGCCATTTCGGCCAAGCAAACGGGCAATTCCCGAATCTGGTTCTTCGGGATCGAAAGAACCTTGAGAGACGAAAGCCTCGCAATGTCCGGGGGTAAAACCCGTAGCTGATTACGGCCGAGATCGAGGATTTCGAGAGATTTGAGCTCGCAAAGCTAATGCCCATGTTAGATTGGTCCATGCATCAGTGCGGGAAAAAAAGGGGGGGGGTGTGTGGGATCGCACAGGCAAGGGAAACTCTTTGATCTGGTTCCCCCTGATGTTGAGGTATCGAAGCGACAGGCACTCGGCAAAGCGGGCTGGCAAAGACGAAAGCTGGTTGTGTGAAAGAGCGAGTCTGCATCGAAACATACGGCTGTCAGCAAACGAGACTAGATATTCCCCCAATGTGAAATTTAGGGCGGCAGGGGGGGGGGGAATATGATAATAATAATAATAATAGAAGAAGAAGAAGAAAACGGCCTTGTGCTGGTGTGGTTGCGTGCTTGCTTACCGTTCCAGCTCGTTCTTGACTATATCAACCACCTCTTCGGGCAGCTTCTGGATGCCCTTGCGGCTCAAGTCAATGGTGACGCCCGACTTAAGGCCAGGGCCAACGTCAACGGCCTGGCTTTCATTCTCGAGGGCATGTCGCATTGCGTCGCGGGTGAGGCTGATGACCTGGGCGGCCGTCAATATCGGCGTAGGAGGCGCATTCCCGTTGGGAGGCGGGCCATTCCGGCCATTGGGCAGCGGCGGAAGCGGCATCATGGGCGGCAGCGGCTGGCCGTTTGCAGGAGCAGTAGTCGTGTTGAGAAGAGGACGACGTGCCTGAGATGGATTGTTATTATCGAGTGTGCCGATGCCTGTGCCCCTGAGAGAAGCACCAGGCTGAGCAGTGGCGGGGGGTCCAGGAGCAGCTCCAGGACTTGTGCCCATGCCATTAGCAGGCATTCGGTCGGGTCGCTCCATGGCGACTTGACCGGGAGGGCGATATTCAACCCTCTTTTTTTCTTTTTTTTTCTTTTTTTTTTTAATATCTCCTTCTCTCTCCTTCTCTGTCTGTCCGTCGATCGGTCGGTCGGTCTCGCGCGCGCACGCACGAAAAAGCCAAAAGTCCCGGTATTCGGTACCTTGCAATAGAAGAAGAGTCGGCAGCCAGTTGGGAGCTCGGAGAGCCGAGGCACCTGGTAGTTGGAAAAATTGTTTCAGAGGCCCCCCCCTCGCTCTCTTTCTCTCTCTCTCTCTCTCTCTCTCTCTCTGTCTCTCTCTCTCGTGCCCTCCTCTCGCGCGCCAGAATCTGGGGAATTTCTGCGTTTAAGCAGATCGGGGGGGCTGCGACGAATGGTCAAGCAAAGCACGTGAGATCATCATGACCGAGCCTAGCCCAGGCGCCTAAAAGAGAAGAGCGGTTTCGCCTCGGGGAAGGGAATGGAGCAGGCTGAGGAAGCAGAGACAGGAGGTCGCTGTCAGTCGTTGGACGTGAGGCTCACACTCGAGGCTTGTTCTCGCTTGGCGGGATTGGAATTGGGGGTCTGGGCTGGCAGAGGCTCCGTCCAGAGCCCCTGAAACCGCTAGCGGGTGGTTGGCGAGGACAGTGCGAGGGCCGCTGCGAGGGGTGAAGCCACAGCGGCTACAACATTGCCTTAGTAGGTACGCGGGTCAACCTCGCCCTCTGATAGGGGACCTCCATCAACAAGCGTCCACATGAGCTCGAATCGTGATGCTCTCTGGACCGCCGTTCTCTTGGCAGAGAGAACTCCTACTGGCTCAGGCGGTTGGCTATGTGCGTATCCCATATGCGGTACGGGGTAGCATTGGGTACCTGTGATACTACTACTAGGTACCTTGGGTATGTAGGTGCTAGTAGGTACCTATAGCCTATAAATACTACTACTAAGTACCTAGGTAGGTACCTTAGGTAACCACATACCAACGTTGGGAAACACTCTCCGGCGCCTCGTACAGTATCTTGGTACTATCGATAGCAGTCCCAGATGGCGGGAAGCCATGCGTTTTGTCCATCGAGCAGTGGCAGCTGTGCTTCGTGCTTTGAAAATCGGCGTCGCTCTAAAAGTCGGCTCGCTCCCCGTTCTTCGAACGCTCCGTCGGCCCCTTTTTCCTTCCACGGTGAGCCGGTCAACAGAGACTGTCATCATTGTCATGTACCGCAGTGTCACTGGTTTCTTGTTGTTCTTCATGTGCGCGTCATACTGTGTACATGCCAAGTAACGTCCCTATGTACCTAGCTGGTCTATAATTAGTAGTATGCAATGCCCTGGGTACTGGCGAACAACCTCGTCGACTGGTCTCGCGCTAAATACTAGGTACTAAAAATACGCAACCAAGAGACCTCGGGAACTCGAGGCTGCCTCGTTTTTTTTTTCCCCTCTCCCTATATTTAAGGTAACATAACGAACGACATGTGTTCATCCCCGCTCGAGACAACGGAGGACAAGCAAGCACACCATCGGGCTTGCTGGTCGTACTGCATACTACTTTCATTACGGCCATCGGTTCGTTTCCTTTTTTTTAAAAAAAAAAAAAATTCCATGGGTTCGTCAACCGGACGTAGGAATGCGTTCAACGCCGCATTGACCGCAGTACAGCCGGGGCAGAATATAAACAGGGCATTTCAAAAGAGGAGAGACGCTAGCATTGATGTGGGGAACGGTGCTAAAACGGGCGGTTGAGCTGAACTTTTTTTTTTTTTCGTTTTTTTTCTTCTTTTTTGTTCTTCTTTTTCGCCAGGACTTCGTATTGTAGGACAAGGTCGGATGCTGGAGGTGCAATGATTGGCTCTCTGTCGTAGCACCAGGTAGGTGAAGAAATGGTTAAGCTGAATGGTGTCACCCTCCCCTAGGCGTAAAATTTGACATCAAGATACAACTACTAGGTACCTTGGTACCTACTAACCTACCTTAGTACTAGGTAGTACATACTAGTACTAACTAAGTAAGCAACACGTGCATTAGTACGGAGTACGGAGCACCAGGTACTGAGATACAAAAGGGCCCTACCAGCACGCGCACAGAGGGCACCTGTGCTATGCCTAGTATGTACTAGCGTGGCGCGCCGACCAGCAAACTCCCAATGTTCCGCGCCAGCATCCAAACGTTCTAGAAAAGCGTCAAAAATGCTTCCAAACGCGGCCCAGGTCCCCCCGCCCTGTGAATCTCAGAATCTCAGCATCATCCAGTCCAGTCCAGTCCAGCTACATATACCTATTTCCATCGATCCCCACGGCGACCGAGATCTCGATGCCGCGCTACTACATTCAACACTTCAGTCGTTTGCTCATTCCGTCGCGTCTCCCTTAGGCCAATGTCAGCCCTCTGCTCGCCCTGAAGCCTAGATTCTCTCTGCCATGCCCCCCCTGCAGAGGACGAATTCATGCACGGACATTGGATTCACTCTCCGGCGACAGTTCCGCAAGGATGATTTCAGGTAGGCTTGGTTGGATTTTGGTGTGTTTGTGTGTGTGTTTTGCCTTTGTCATTTTCCCCTCGTCGGGCATTCACTTTACTTGCCTTTTCGTCACCATTTTGTGCAGGAATTTGAGTTGAGCTGACACGCACAACGCCCGTCGATTCCGCAAGACCTCGTCAGCGTGAAATTATCGAGGCAGCACTAAGCGGCCATGATGTCTACGTCCAAGCGGCCACGTCGTTTGGGAAGAGCTTGTGCTTCCAGCTCCCCGCCGTGATAGACCAAGGCAGTGAGTCTGATCGGGCGCGCGTCTCACCTTCTGGACTGGAGAGAGAGCGTGAGATGGGCTAACAAGGAACCTCGGTCAGTTACGATTGTCGTCTCGCCATTACTGAGTTTGATGGTATGGCAAGCCGACCATAGCTCGTCGTTGTTGGCAAGCGGCCTTGGCATCGGGCCGCAACTAATCATGCTGCCCCGTAGATCAACCAAGTAGAGGCCCTGAGGGCTGCAGGGATCGATGCCAGCTCTCTCAACAGCAACACATCGCGCGATGAGAGAGACCGTATACAGCGTGATCTGGAAACTGGCCATCCGAGAACTAGGCTTCTCTATGTCACTCCAGAGTTGTGCTCTGGCTCCCGGTTTCGCCAGCGCCTGCAGCTTGTGCACAGGCAGAAAGAGCTGGCCCGCATTGCCATCGACGAAGCCCATTGCATCTCGGAGTGGGGCCACGATTTCAGGAAGGATTTCAAGCGGCTATCCTGGTTCCGGGAGACGTTCCCGGATGTCCCCATCATGTGCCTTACGGCGACGGCGAACGCCCGAGTGCGGCAGGACATTCTCAGCGTCTTGCGTCTTGACGCCACGCCGGAAAGGACGAAGACGTTCCTGATGAGCCCAGAGAGGGGCAATCTCCATTTGGAAATCAGATACACCAAGGATGAGGACGATAATCGCCTTTCGGACTTTTTGGCATGGATACGAGGAGTATATGATCGGAGACGCGCCGAACCCCGGCAGAGCGAGCTGGTCGAACTGGGCGAAAGAATCGAAAACGTTTCGGGGGTCATATACACCACGTCTCGCGACGAATGCGAGTCGCTTTCGGCCAGTCTCCGAGACGCGGGAGTCGGTGCTCGCCCCTTTCACGCCAGGTTGCCCAAGGACGTCAAGGAAGACACCTTGACCAACTGGATCAACAACGAGCCGGGCTACGACATAATCGTGGCCACAACGGCGTTCGGCATGGGCATCAACAAGGACAACGTGCGGTTTGTCGTGCACTGGCGGCTTCCCAAGTCCTTTGAAGGATACTACCAAGAAGTCGGGCGAGCAGGGCGCGACGACAACGCCAGCTACTGCTTCCTATACTACAGCCGAGAGGACCTCGAACGGGTTTCGCGAATGATCAAGAGCGACTCTAAAGCCGATTCAAACCACGAATCTCGGATGAAAAGCCTGGAGGCGCTGGCAGCCTACTGCGAAAACATAGCCGCCTGTCGACACGCATCCATATGCAAATACTTTGGCGAGGAGACGGTTCCTGAGTGTGATTTTGCTTGCGATTTCCATAAAGACCCTGAGGATCTCAAGCAGAGGTTCCTGAGGGGGTTGGCCAGCGAAGAATGGGTCAGCACGCAAGCGATGCAAGGCACCTATGACAATTACGGGGGCGACGGTTGAAGCGACAGACTGCGGCGGGTTTGGGGTGATGTAGAAACGGGGTAGAAGTAGAAGAGTAGATTGATCGGTTGGCATGATGAATGGTTTATTGGCAAACGAACGGCATTCCGCATAAAAAAGGTATTTTTTTTTTAAGATCTGCTTGTATAATATAAAACCTTTATAGCCCGCCGCGCTTTTTTTTTTATTATTGTTATTATTTTATTCGTGCGAGCTTGCAACACGCGTTGAGCACAGAGAGCATCAGTGCTTCTTGGCTTCTTTCTCCGCCCTCTTCTCGGAAACAACCCTATCCAGCCTCCTCCACGTCGTCAAGCCCTCGAAGAAGATGGCACTTGTCCACGCCCACCACACCCAAGACCACCTCGCCACGCCGTGCTTCTGCAGACGCCGTCTATCAAGCAACAACGCCTCTACCAGGTGAATCCCGACAACGGGCCAGAAAATCGTCTTGACGGTCCACCGGAACCACTCCGGGCCTCCGGGAAACACCGCCTTGAGGACCTCCCACGGGACGCTTCCCGGGACGATCCACGGCAGGCCCGTGGCACAGACGAAGTAGAAAACCACGCCGACAAGGGGGACGTAGTCGAACCCTTGCGGCATGGAATACTCTGTGATGTAGATGTCGCTGATGCCGAGGGCCTCTCGAGCAGTTTCGTCCATGGCGATGACGCGAGGGCGGGCTTCGGCCCAGGATTCCAGGGGAGGAGACAAGGGGACGTTGTAGGTGCCGTTGCTGGTTTTGATGGTCATGCTGGAGAGGTTCATGTCTTGGATGGCCGGGGACGAGGCTGCGGCGCGAGGCGAGAGGCCGACGTAATGGCGGAGATAGTGGGAGAGTTCGCGGGTGTGCTGAGTGTTCATATGAGTGATGATGCGTTTTTTCATCTCCTGTTCGGAGGGGGGAGCACGGTTTGTAGCCATGGTCTTTTAATTTTTTAATTTTTTTTTTTAAAAAAAAAAGCCTTTGAGGTGGAAAATGTCAAAAGATCAGATCAAAATGTTGAGATGAAAGGGTTTTTTTTTCTGTCTTGGTTTGTTTTGATAAATTGCTGTGCAAGGGATGTATGATGTATGTGGTGACGGGTGAAGGAGCGGTGTTTTAGAATGATATGTCTGATGATGAGGTTGAGAGTGGAGTCCGAAGGCTAGCGGTTTGTGTGTGTAACGTGAACTGAACCTGACTTTGACTGGCTTCGTCATCCGGTGCCATCAGGGATCATGGAGAAACATACGATGATAGAGACACAATTTGGGGCACATCAACACGACAAGACCTGTGTATAATGTTTTAATATATAACATTACATTATTCTTATCGTTCTTTTGTTTCGATTGTCGCTGTTTTATCAACTTGTACTAATACCTCGTATAAGCATCTCCAGCATGTGGCTTAACCTGGAGAGTGGGGCGTCTGTCTAACGATGGGCCTATATTGGATGGATGATGATTTTGGTAGAGAAGGAGAAGAAGTAATGGGCATAGAGTGAGTATCTATAAGCCCCCTGGTGTCTGCCTGTTTTATCATGAATATTACCGAGTCATGTGTTGTAGACATTATGCGCCGGTGCTATTTTGATTGTGAAAAATCCGGAGTGTGGAAACTGAAAAAATGTTCAAGCACAAGTCACATAGAACGTAAACAGCGCGATCAACGCCCCCAACCTCGCACACGAGCCCCCTTGTGCCACCATGAGGACAAAGAACAAGAGCTTGTTGATGTCGCAATCCAACTATAGGGATGAGGAAAGTGAGCGTTACATAGCTGGCCATCGAGGCTCGACCCAAGCACCGGTCATGATGTTAGAGCAGCGGTAGCCCTGTAAATACTAGTAGTAAGAGGTAGATCGCCGTGCCTAAAGTAAATAAATAAATGAATGAATAAATAAATAAATAAATTAATTAATTAATTAATTAATTAATAAATAAATAATTTAATAAATAAATAAATAAAATTGATCTAGCCAACTTGAAATGCTCAGCTGTAACGGTTCTTCCCCTTACGCACACGACGTCTTGGCCAATAACCATCACTAAAACTTTCCGTGTGGGCGCCGTTTATGCGGCCGGATAGGAATCCAGAAAACGTAGTACGGAATAGCAAGAGTAGGTACGGAATACGTAGCAGCGAGCGGGTTTGGCTGGGAGCATCTGGGGAAGCATAAGAGTCCAAGCTTCGGCCCCGCCGTCTTGTGAGTCACTCACAAATCCTGGCTGAGGATTTTTGATCTTGGTGGAGACCAGTGCGACAAACAGCGGGATTAAAATCCAGATCCGTCATAGCTGAAATGTATAGATGAGGCCTAACCTGAAAATTCTTGGGAGGAAAAGGGAGTAGGAAAAAGGAAAGGGAAAGGGAAAAAAAAAAAAAGGGGGGGGGGGAGGAAGGCGACGTTGGGGAGAACAAAGGAAAAGCGTAACAAACAGTTGGGTAATAATCCAACAGACAAGAGCAGCAGCTCGAGAACATACCCTGGAAATGGTCCAACCTCTCACGCTTGGAAGCTCTGGCTAAGGAGACTGAACTTTCTCTTGTTATCATGTTCGTCACCTGGCTTAATCGATAGCCGAGGGCTGGAATGACACAAGCTCCTCCGGACCCCGGAGATGGAGTAGAGCAGTCGTTCGGGGTTGGTTGGGTTTCGTTGCCGGAGGAATTAGAAGCCGAAAATGTTCATGGATCAGCGAGCGATGCGAGCGTGTCCGGGGTCCGCGCTTGGCCAGTTTGGAAAGTCTGAGCGAGGCGTGTGCATTCACGGGTTGAAAAAAAATTTGTCAAGCTTATAATTACGATCGAGGCAGCCGGGCCGTCTTCACCAAATCGTGGTGAACGTTTGATATATAGAGAGGAAAAGACGGCTAGAATTTTTATTTTATTATTTTTTTTTAAATTTTTTTTAAAATTTTATTTTTTTGCAATTACACCAATACACCCATTCATTCATTCATTCATTCATTCGTTCCGACATATTCGACAGACGCGAGTGAAATTTACGACGAGAGCAAGCAGCTGGCAGAATTAAGATGCCTACTAATATAACATAAAACCGCATCGAACAACAAAAGGCGTGTGCTCGTCAATCTCGCGCTTTTGTCAATCGGATGTCCGAGGCTTGGAAGCAGGCCAATGACTAAGCAGCGCAGCACCTGCCGCTTTCGGAACAGTGCGTCGGACCTCGGCTCGGAGTTTGGCGGCCAAAGTCGCCCAGCGGCACAGATTTCAGCACTCGTCTTATCAGATTAGATTGATAAAAAAACGTCGACCACCAAAACATTTTTGACCCCAGAACCCCTCCCTCCTCTCGCTGTGCGCAGCATCTCACTTTGCTACTTTTCCCCAAGGCGGCGCCCCCCCTCTTCCTTAGAGTCGTAACTCCGACACATCTTCGCCATGGCAGATCGCAGCGAGAGCCCGGACTCCGACGGGGGTTCGGCGTCGAGACATGACTCTGACCAACCACCTGCGCGCAAGAGACAACGCGTGCGACTTAGCTGTCTCGAGTGCCGCCGCCGCAAGCTCTCGTGCGATCGAGGCTTCCCCTGCGAGCGCTGCATCAAGAGTGGCACCCCTGACCGCTGCAGCTACGAGTCGCGCAACGGGGAAGTGGTTAATGCATCATCCGGCATTCCTCCCTCCTTTGCCCAGCTGGACTCGCGGCGCTTCGGTATTGGCGATGCCGTTTCGGGCTTCTCCCCCCGAGACTCTGAGCTGGCCCGCCAGGACCACGACCGCATCCGCAGGCTGGAGCTGGAGATTACCCAGCTCAAGAGCCTGCTCTCCCGGCCCGGGGCGGCGTCGCTGGACGGGAGCACCGTGGTGGGCACCAACTCGCCGTCGACGCAGAAGGATGAGGCGCTGGCCGACGGCGAGGCCCGGCCCCGCGCGGAAGAGCAGGAGATCATCGAGAAGAGCGGCATGGCCGGGGAGAACGGCGAGCTGCGCTTCTTCCGGGGCAAGGGCTTCCGAACGCGCTACTTTGGCCCCCATAACGCCAGCATGGCCTTTGTCGAGCTGACCGGCCTGTGCCCCTTCATGCGGGAGACGGCGGACGAGTGGCTGCGCCCGGTGATCCTCCACGACCGCAAGGACCGCAAGCGCCGCCAGGAGGAGCGGGAGGCCGCCTTTGAGCAGCCGGACGCGGAGCTGGAGGCCCTCCTGCCCACCAAGGAGGAGGCCGATGCCCTCATATCTGTTTACCTGGACCAGTTCGAGCAAATCCACCGCATCGTGCACGTGCCCACCTTCCGCAAGGAGTATGCCGACTACTGGAAGCCCGGGGCCAAGCAGCGATACGCCGCGTTCACGGCCCTGGTCCTGTCCATGATGGCCGTGGCGAGCTGCGTGCACACCCACGAGTCGCTCAAGTTCATCGGCATGATGTCGAACGCGCGGCACTGGGCCGAGCGGTGGATCGGGGCGTGCGACGCGTGGTCGGCGAAGCAGAGCCAGAAGCACCGGCGACTCATCCACTACCAGGTCGCCTGCTTGCTCTACCTCGGCAAGCGCGTCAACACGATCAAGAAGAAGCGCTTCTGGACCAGCTCGGGAATGCTGATCCGCGACGGCATCGCGGTGGGGCTGCATCGCGAGCCGAGCCACATGGGCGGCAAGATCACCGTGTACAACCAGGAGATGCGGCGGAGGATATGGGCGACGGTGCAGGAGTTTGACATGCAGGCCTCGTTTGACCACGGCCTGCCGACCCTGGTGAGCCAGCTCCACTTCGACACCAATCCGCCGCGGAATCTCGACGACGAGGACTTTGACGAGAACACCGTGGCGCTGCCCCCTTCCAAGCCGGCCAAGGAGTACACGTTTTCCTCGTTCCAGAACCTGGCCCGGCAGAGCCTGCCCCTGCGCCTCGAGCTCAGCCGCCTGCTCACCGGGCCGCTGTCCGAGATCGACTACGACCAGGTCATCCGCTACACCAACGACTTGACCCACGAGATCGACGCCCTCCCCTCCTGGGACATGAAGCCCGAAAACAGCGGCGTCACCAAGAAGAACCCGCTGATCGCCTACACCTTGCTGCACGTTCAGCTGAGGCAGTACATCATCCCTCTGCACCAGCCCTACCTCAAGCTGCGCAAGCAAAACTCCAAGTACCAGTACTCCGAGATCATCTACTACAACGCCGCGCGAGACATTGTCCTCCTCCACGACAAGCTGTACGACCAGGGCGTCCGGGCGCTCAACTTCCTACGCGAGGATGCCCTCACCACGGCCATCAACCTCTGCAGCGTCACGATGCTGCAGCCTCGCGGGTCGACCAACATGATCATGATCAACTCGCACCACACGGTGAAGCTCATCGAGAAGTGCATCGCCATGAAGGAGGACCGCCTTCTGCGCTGCGGCAACAACGAGCCGTGGGGCTACTCAATCATGTGTGCGGCCTTGGGCCTTCTCGAGGCGCATCTGGGGACCAAGACGACTGAGGTGGCGAAATCCACCTCGGCCGAGAGATTTGTCAATCTCCACTACAAGCTCCTCGCGAACCAGGAGCCTCCCGTATCGTCGGCTCCGATGCCGGGGACTTCTCTTCATCCTGCCGTCGGCCCGCTTGCCGGACCGGGTGTCGGCCCAGCCACCGGCGTGGATATGCCCGATCGACCCAAGGTGAGTACCGGCTACTTCCTCTTCATATCTTGTCCATTTCGCCTTTGCCTTTTCTTTCTTTTCTTTTCTTTTCTTTTCTTTTCTTTTCTTTTTCTCCCCTCTTCCCTCCTTTGGTGGCATCCTTGCTGATTATTACCGCCACCAGTCTGTGACGCCGTATGCATTCCCAGCGCCACTGCCGCCGGTGTCTGTGGATCAGTCTTGGGCTGTGAATGATCAGACGCAGCCCTTCAACCTCGACCCAAGCCTGGAGCTTTTGGGCCTAAATCTAAATGAGCTCTGGGGAGAGTCTTGGGAGCTGGGGCTTTGAAAAAAAAAAAAATTGGTGCGACTTTTGTACATGACAGTGCACGAGCGATATGAGAGAGAGAGAGAGCCTCTTTGATTTTTTTCTTCCTTTTTTTCTTTCTTTCTTGTTCTTTATGTCGAATTTGGATGGCCTTGTAAGATGATTTTTTTTTTCTTTTTAGCGTTTTTCTTGTACTTGTACCAATTGGCGTTTTTTTGGTGTGTATTATAGAGATACCATGCAAGCATCACGACTTACTTACCATGTTTCTGCGTAAATGCCACAGCGCATCACGGCAATTATCACGGCAGTATCATGTAGCATGCACATGGTATGATACTTGGGCTCTACCATAAGGGGTTTTTTTTTTTTTTTCGGATAGGGAGTTAAGGGCTTGGAGTTAAGCACTTGGAGTTGAGGGGCGAGTTGGATTCACGACCAATGTAAACGATTTGAATTGTATCTTTTCTTCTCTCATAAAAAAAAAAAAGTTTTGTTTGTTGGGTTCCTGAGCCCTTTCTCGCCGGGGTTTTTTTTTTTAATCCGCGTGCTTGCGTGGGGGGGCCTCTTTGCTTTTCATCGCGATTTTCGCCCATCGCTGTCTGTCCAGCGCTCTCATATATACATGTATGTATGATGCGGTTTGCATGCGAGTGGTGGTCTAAAACGGAAGAGCATTGAGCACTTTTCGTATACGGAATTGGGAACCCTGAAGAGGGGAGGATAAAAAGGGCACTGCATACATACGAGTACATTCGCTCGTTTGCTTGGTCCTGATTTGAGGTACAATGAATGTCGAGCAATTGATTGACCAAACTAATAAAATGGCTCGTAAACTAAACAAAAACGTTGGAACGCTGCCCAACAATTAACCAAGAAATATTAGTAGGTCAGTAATTAGTAAGTACACTATACTACCTAACCTACTAAGGTAGGTGCCTTAGTACTTAGCAATTGATGTATCCGTACCTGTACTCAGTACATCTGGCCTGGCGTGCAAAAAAAAAAAAAAACGCCCGCTGAGGGGTGGACAAGCCCCCCCCCGGGGGGACCTGCAGCAGGCGGGGAGGCGGGCGCTGATTGGTTCTGCTTCGGCGGGCGCTTCAGAAGGCCCGCCCGGCGGATTGGATGCTGGAGGCCGGCCCCAACTCCAACGGCTCAGCGCTCTCAACACCATGACGTTTTGCCACCTCGCCAGCAGTTTTTGCGATCCCATTGCCAGCCTCGCCTCCCCGCCCCCCGTTACCCGCCAGGTCCAGCTGTGCGTCCCTCCACAGGCGAGGCTAGACACCGCAAGGAGCTGGAGATGTCGGCTCTGCCGTGTCCTGGCCGCCGCCTCGCACCCGCCTCGCGCTGAGGGGACCACTGCCGTCTCGTCACCATGTCCGACGGCTTCAGCAACATCCGAGTCTTTGTCCGCTGGCGCGACCAGACCGTCTTCGCGGGCGAGGCGGTCCAATGCACCGTCACCTTTCGAAACGTGGCCCCCGAGGCGAACCAGGCGCCGGCCAACGGCCAGCTGCATCAGCAGCATCAGCAGCAGCATCAGCAGCAGTCGGAAAGGCAGAGGCTCGCCTCGCCGCTTCAGAGCCGGGGCAAGGCGGCAGCGTCGGCCAGAGGCCACCGGCGGGCGGCTCTGTCGTTGAGCGTTCCGTCGCCGAGTGCGAGAAGCCGCCAAGGTTCTATCCAATGGCCGCAGCCCGTCGTTGCCGGCGAGGGCCGGCCTGGCCACGCTCACAAGCGATCCGTGTCCATCGTGTCCATCGGATCGACCACCAGCACCATCGACGAGCATTCGTATTCACCGCGGCACGATAATTCGCCACGGCAGCCACGGCACTCTCACCACCGCGCAAGCAGTTTGCAGATGGCGTCTCGGGGGCCGCCCACGGTTCCCTCGACGCCCCAGTCAGGCATGTGCATGAAAACTGCCTGCACCAGCACCCGTCTCTTTACTCTTATCAAAAGCATCAAATTGGCTGACCAATCCCCTCACAGGCTCCTTCTCGCAGAGGGGAGTATCGTCTCCCCTGTTCAATGCTTCGTATCCTCCCGACCGGTTTGGTCGGATACCCAGCGGTCCAAGGAGCCCTCAATCGTCGGGTGTCACTGTGCAACGCAGGTCCTCCAAGACGTTTCCGAACCCCATGCCCGAATTTCGATTTCCCGCTGCGCCCCCGCCAGACTCGGAAACGGCCCCGAGCCCGCGGAAGGTTTCGGGCAATAGCCTTCTGAGTCCGAGATCGGGGCCGGTGGACGGTAACATTCCTATGCGCTCAAAGGAGCAGGTCTCGCCTGTGCCCGACAAACCTCTCCTTCCGACTGCTCGTATACTCTCCAGCACGAGCATGGCCGGCGGGACACCCCGGAGCAGTGGCGAATTCTACTCCCTCAGCAATAATTCATCCGAGACGTTGGCCTCGGAATATGTAGCCCATGCCCTGGTCCGAGGCCCTGGAAGATCGTCGTATTCGCGCCGGGGCTCCAGCTTGTCTATTCATCAATCGAGGACCGAGTCGCTGATGATGGGCTTTGCTCAAATACAAGGCTCTTTCTCGCTGGATGGTTCTCTGATCAGCCTCGCGCCCTTTGAGCAGGTCAAGAAGAAGGCCGTTGTCGGCGGGAGGGGTGGCGGGGTGGTTGGGCTGGATTCGGGTCGGCGAGAGAATAGCCTCTTGCGGGGCTTTGGCTGGGGGAGCATCAGCAATTCGCTGGGCGATTTCCTCGGTGGCGGGGAGCTGAGCACCATCAAGGAGATGCGCGGCGTTGCAAACTCCAAGGCCGTCCCCTTGCTGAGCACGCCGCAGTCGGTCCTCTTTGTTGACCTGCAGCTGGCCCCTGGCGAAAGCCGCTCATTCGAGTACACGTTTAAGCTGCCCAGAGGGCTGCCCCCTACGCACAAGGGAAAGGCCATCAAGATCTCGTACAGCCTCGTCATCGGCACCCAGAGACCAGGTGGTGCCAGGGAGCAGCACGTTCGGACGGTCGAGGTTCCGTTCCGCGTGCTGGGGAGCGTGAACAGTTACGGCGAGATTCTTGGACATGATCTCATGAACCCGTACATCCTGCTGCGGGACGAAGCGCTGGTGAAGATGGCCGGGAAGCAGCAGAAGAGCCACAGAGAGCGAGAAACCCCGGGGGGGTCTGCCGCCATGAGCGACTTCTTATCATACGTGGACGGCCTGGTCCATCGACCTGGAGATGGACCGGGGGCGTCTCTGCTGTCTCCGACGGCGACTCCGGATCTCAGGCGGGCATCGTCGCCCGGCCTTGACGATGCCGCCCCGGCCAAGGAGGCCATCCGTCTTGCCATTATGAAGAGCAACCTGACTGGCCAAGGGCAACAGAGCGCCAATCGATTCGAGATTGCGCGAAACGGCCAAAGGGTCGGCGTGGTCATGCTCACCCGACCCGCCTACCGCCTAGGAGAGGTCGTGACCATGGTCATCGACCTTGCAGACGCCGACATACCATGCTACGCGGTTCACGCCACCTTGGAAACGTCGGAAAGGATAGATCCGTCGCTGGCTCTGCGATCCGAATCCAGCATTCACAGGGTGACCCGGAAAGTCCATGTTGCCTCTTCCGAATCTACGTTATTTACCCGCCGGGTGGTTTTCACCCCTACGATACCCATCTCCGCCGCGCCGGAATTCGTCACCAGCGGGATCAGCTTTGAATGGAAGATCCGAGTAGAGTTCGTCGTGCCGTCGCAAGGACACGACGCCTCGAGGGGGCAGCAAACGCCATATCCGTTACTGGAGCAGATTTCGAGAGACGACAAGGGGGGTCTGGTTCTCGTGGCGGTTGAGAACTTGGCGTGCGAGAGCTTTGATGTACCTGTGCCTCTGCGCGTATATGGAGCTGTTGGGACGGGGCTAGAGCGCTTGGAGCGGGACGAGGCGTCTGAAGAAGGGCTTGCGGTATAAAAGGGAGAAGAGCATGTTGCAGAGGGAATTGGGGGTTAGTAGCTAAGGTATCGTATGGGGGTTTTTTTTTTTTTTTTTTTTTGTCCCGGTCCAACGGGAGCCTCTTGATGTAATGTAAACATATTGGTCAAGGTTGGGAAAAAAAAAGAAAGATAGACAAAAGCAAATGAGAGATTTTGTGTTGATGGGCCGGCATCTTTCGGCATTTCATGGTGCCTGAATGTGAAAAAATAAGAAGCTTGTTGATGCGTTGCGTGTGTGTGTGTGTACTTGACCAAGGCGGCTGGTTACGATTATTTTTGCAAAGACGAGCGGAATTTGTTGGGTCCTTCTGGCAGGCGGTTAATAAGGCAGTGAGTGCACTCACTGGCTTGCTTCATAGACGAGCGAGATTCATGAAGCCGTCCATTATTAGCGGGCGAGGCCAATTTTGGATCAATCAGTACGGAGACGCTGGCCGATGGGAAAGCTGATGTTGCCTATGTAGGCCTGCAACCATGGACTTGCGGCTCATGGAACGAATCTAGTTGTACATACATATTGGCCTGATGAAGGAGATGAGATAACCCAAGGTACTTGGTTACATAGGCTGACTCATGCGAGGGGATGGATGGATGGATGGATGGATGGATGCAGCTTGTGACGGCAAGAAAAAAGCAAGAGGGATTTGGCGCTTTCACGATTCCGATGCAGATTCCTCTGTTTTATTTATTTATTTATTTATTTTGTCGCAAAGGCAAAAAAATTCATCATTAGGGAGGCTGCGGCGCGCATCCATGTTGTATGTGTATTGTCGGAAAAGGGAAAGAAATGAAACACTCGTAAGTCGAGAGGCGTGATTGAGATTTTGGATTTGTTGCATGGGGCGATCTTAACAAGGGGAAAATAAACAAATGAAAATAAATAAATAAATAAACAAATAAATAAAAATAAACAAAGAATGAAAAAAAAAAAAAATAAACGAAGAGGAAAAAAAAGAAAAGAAAGAAAAGGGGGCAGGGGGTTCAAAATTGAAGGTGGTAGTAAGTACTAGTACCTGGTACTTCGTAAGTTAATATGGAGTAAGTACTAAAGTTACAGTATGTTGTAGGTAAGGTAGTAAGTAGTAAGTTAGTAGCAAACAGTACTATTGAACTTGAAAGGCGACGGCGCAACAGACTACCTATAGTAGTATGGATTACCTTGGTATGTATTTCAATGGACCGGTCTGCGTTGGTACGGAGGTGTTGGATGGAGTTGGTGATTGTTTTGTGTGTGATGCTCCGTAGTAATAACAATGTCCAATGTGGTGGTTAATATCTGTAGAAGAGGAAGCAGAAGAAGCATCTCAGCCGCTGGCTTTGACACGAGCGGGCCGTGATCTATCTCGTGATTGCAACGCCGATCAGGCACTGCCTAAGGCAGGGTAAGGTAAGGCAAAGGCAGGTACCTTTCGATACATTAATGCCTTAATAATACCGAGTACCTACCTGAGGTAATGTAGTAGGTATCAAAGTATGGATATGTACCTCAGGCATGTGCACGTTAATCTCCGCTCGACGAGACAACGCAGCGGTGGTGCGCGCGCACAGGAAGGAAAGATGTTAATAAAAAAAACAATACCTACTAGGTACCTAAGGTACCGTACACCTAATACTATATATTAGGTACTACCTAGGTAGTAGGTAGGTAGTAGGTACTACCAAGTGAGCAGGGCCCGGCCGTTCCTTTTACGTTCGTTTCTTTCGTTTCCTTGGACCCTGGCCACTGAGATCCTGCCGCATGTGCGTTGCATGCATGAATGGCCGGCTGGGCTGGCTGGTTGGCTGGGGGAGAATCACGCAAACGACATTGGCTGTGATGAGTTGTGGGAACCGGAGGCGCGACGATGGCGGCGTCCAACGGGGATTACCTTAGTCGTTACCTGCCGTAGTATGTAGCCCTACTATAAGGTACCTTGCCTTACCTGGTGATGGTGGTTCCTACAGGTACTGATCTACCTAGTAGGTACCTAAATATATGTGAGGCTGAGTACCTGGTGCTGCCGGCTGGGTACACCGGGTACCTTGGTTGGTTCTGGTATTATTAGGGAGGAAATGTGACGAGCGGCAATACGGAGAGGGTACTGGTAGTACCTACTACCTTAAGGTACTCACTTGCGTACATTCTCGTCGTTCTCTTTCTCATAACGCCTTGTTGTGCGCGCCTGCAAGCACTTGGTAGCGTTACCTTACCCAGTGGCACCACCACTTAGGTAGTACCTATAGCACTTCAAGGTTGTTTAGGTAGTTTAGGTTACCTAGTAGGTAGTGCCTTATTAGTGCAGGCAGGTCTACTCCGTAGCGGTTTACAGGTACTGCTAGGCAGGTAGTGGTACATACTACTGTACAACTACCTAAGGCAAGGCACTAGACCTCCCTCCTGCTCCGTACCATTGCCATCTTGGGGGGGGGGGGGGGGGCTATGGAGCTTGTAGTAATTACTGCTTCTCGTCTTCATTTAACATTCCAATCATATCCTCTTCTCTTTTGGCATCGACACCCCTTCATCACCAGCCCTTGCCGCCACAGAGCAATTGCTGGGCGGCCCGCTAGCGCCTCGCCCATCTCCTTTTTCGGCGCCCCAGCGACAGGGGGGTTCCCCTCAAGCCCTGTTCTGCCGACCTGCGATAGGGCAGCCCTTTTTAGCGCTCCAGCTGGCCAAGCTCTCCTGATTTGCCTGGAAAATACCTAACTACAATAATCCCTTGCCGGTTTATAAGCGGCGCCCCACAGCATCTCCCCCCCGGGAGCTCCTCCAAAGCCCTCCGTGGCGTTGATTTGCAGCCCTGAAAAAGCCCTGCCGAACTTGCCAAATTTTGTGGCTGCAGTGGCGCCCCCATGAGAGAGAGGCGTTCTTGGCCGGGGGAACCACCATAATAACAAAAGGCAAAAAAAAGGGAAAGAAGGGTTTTTTTTTTTTTTTTTTTTAAAAAAGAAAATTAAAAAAAAAAAAGAGAGAAAAAAAAAAGAGAAAAAAAAAGAGAAAAAAAAAAAAAAAGGTTCGACAGAAAGGGCTGGTGCTGGTAGCGCAACTCGCGGCTTGCATCGCACAAACACCCGCTCTGCCCGCCCGAGAGGCCCCCAAAGTGCCTTTTCTCGCGATGCTTCTTCTTCTTCTTCTTCTTCTTCTTCTTCTTCTTCTTCTTCTTCTTATTTTCTCATAGTCACTGTGAGTGCGAAACCCTGGCACATTTATGCGCCGCGGCTGCCCCGCTAAACCCGTCATCCGCTGACACCAATGGATAGCTTTCACCATCTTGATCGAACCACTACATATCGCTGGGCAGAGCTTGAGCAGCAGCAGCACCAGACAACTGCAACTGCACGTCATTCCTTTTCTTGTCCTACCCGATTTGCTAATTTGCTTCGCCCAACGAGGCCAAAAGGCATCACCGACCTCATTGATACTGTTCCTTTTTGCACTCGTTGTCACTCCTTTGACTCTTTATTCTCTGTTTTCTTTTTCTCTTTTTTCTTCTTTTTTCTTTTTTTTTTCTCACTTACCTTCCCTTCCCTTCTCTTCCCTTCCATTTCTTTCTTCTTTTCTCGCTTTTTCTTTTCTCGCTTCTCGTCCTTCTTTCCTTCTCGAGTCCGCTGCTCGTCCCAAATGACACTTGGACAGATACTTGGACAGCATTGAACGTTTTTTTTTTCTTTCTTTTTTTTCCCCCTCGTCTTACTGCGAACCTGCCGCCTTGCCCGAGTCCATGGCGGCGAGATGACGACGACTCCCTC